>JAJOOS010004379.1:0-20457 GCA_029582725.1 Solanum chiquidenum | reverse complement strand
TAATATCTCAAAAAGTCTTCACATTCAATTACTCAACTTTTCACCTATCACTATAATATATATTTAATATCTTTAATAAAATAAGAAATAACTACCAATAACTCACTCACAACTCTTCAACTTATAATCTTAATAATATTCATAATTTATTTTTTAATCTTCATAACCCCCAAAATTAAATTTATTAGTTTATGACACCTTATGGTATTCCTCCTCTTTTTCGATATAAATTCATATTTTGTAGCCAAAAAAATTTCATTCAAAGTTATTCTTTCACTTCTCCATCACCATATCAAACATTAGGGTGAGGAAGAAATGCTAATCATCACATCATATGGTTGCTTTCAACAAAGTCGTAAAGAATTTATGGGTAAAAATGCTTCTTTTAATTTTTTAAATTATATTTTTTACTTTAATAATTTATGTGATGTTATTTATTTTGTATAGTCAATTTAACTAATCTTTGAAACTAAATTGAATAAACTCAATCCAAATAAAATCATGAAGTAACTAACAATTTCATAATATACTATTTGTGCTTGTAGGGTGAAGAAGAAAGTTGAGGAAGATACAAAAGTAGAGAAAATTGTGAATTTTGGAAGAAGATAATGTAGAGTCTTACAATAAAATCACTATTATAGTAATTTGATCTTTTTAGTTTTTCTTTCCTATTCTCTATATTTCATTTATGTACTTTATTGAAGAACTCAAAATATAAAGATTTTTTTTCTTTTTCTTTTATATGACTATAGTGGTACATACATAATTCATTAGGTTAAATTATGGTTAGTTTTTCTAAATTTTTATTATGATAATTTTTTTGCAATATTCTAAAACGAATATTATGTACTCGATGTTACTGTTTATTTGTATGCCGAAGTGCATTCCTAAATATGACACTAAGATTAGAAGCATTTTAAAGAGCGGAAATTTGATAACTTACAAAAAGAAAAAAAAGGTTATCCAAGCAATGAATTAAAAAAATTGACAAACTTGAGTATTTGTATAATTCTAATGAAAAACTAAAGAACCTATAAACATTATATGCAATACTTTGGTTTTTTTAAAAAAAAATCCTTTATTTTTTTCTTATTTTTTTGATAAATAATAATATTTTAAAATATTATTATTATTTAAAAAGTGTCAATTATTACTCTCTCCATTTATTTCTATTATACATTGTAAAAACTTAAATGTCTCAAAATTTATTATTCTACTTATTCCTATTCTTTATTGTAAATTTAAAGGCCTAAATATTTAACTTCAACCTTTCATTCTCCAAGAAGAATGAAATTTATATATATATATTATATAAAGCTAAAATATTTTTTTAAAAATGATTTGACAGCTCTCTTTGGCCAATGATCCTTATTTTTATTATTTTTATTGTTGTAATTTTCACTATATTTTTATTTATAATTACTATTAAAAATGTGTCAATTACTATTCCCTTCATTAATTTCTATTATTTATTATAAGAATTTAAATACCTCAAATTTTACTACTCCACTTATTCCTATTATTTATTGTAAATTTAAAGGCAAAAATATTAATCACTCAAATATTTCATTTTCTCCTTAACGAATGAAAATTTATTAAAATAGAGTAGTCTAATGAAATATCATTTCAAATAGCCTGAAAAACAAATTAAACCATCCCTTTAATCTCTCCTAATTATGAGATTTCTCTTTTTATCTAATTTTCAATAATCTAAAAAATGTTTACATAATTAGTCAATTAAAGAATAAGATAATTGCTCACTAAATAAATTTTAAAAATGGAAAGGCGCAACTCTCCAAAAAAAATTCTAACATCCATTTATATTTATTACGTTTCATGATGAACCCGTGATTAAAGTTGACAGTAAAAAAATATTGCACTAGCCAAAAAATATAATTTTTCCTTATTTTCTTATTTATTTTATTAGTTTATAAGAATAAAAGTCACAATTATTATCATTTATTGTCCAAATTTTTCATATTCTTTATTGAAAATCAAAACGCATCCACACATTAATAGAGGTATTCACTTTTAACTTCTTCAACTTTATGTAGTGTTTGGATTACATAATTTATTCAGTTTCTATACAAAATTGATATTTGAACTCTCTTGTGTATTTATTATTTTTAATATAAATTTTTCACAAATTATTAATTTTTATGCCTTTCATTTGAAATTTTTGTGCAGATATATAACAAAAAGTTTAGGCTATTAATTTTATCAATTAAACAAATTGATATTCTCATACTTTAAAGTAATAATTGTGAAAAATTTAAATTATAAGCAAGAAAAATTACATCAACTCTAAATTTATATATTTAAACAAATATATAAACGTAAATAGTATTATATAAAGAAAATTATTAGTGAAATAACATAAATCATTTAAAACACCCCAAAATGAGATAGCAACGTATATAAAATTGACGCATAAAGAAATATGTCTTTGTATTGTTTCAAGAAAAAATTATAATTCTCTTCTTATTTTTCTTGAAACTAATTTAATTCTATTATTTTTTTTCTTTTATTGTTCATTTCTGTTTGATTTTTTCATATACATATTTTAGTATTGCAATTTCTTAATTTTTTTTATATCAATTATTATAGAAAAATATGATCGCGCGAAGCGCTGTTTGGTTAACTAGTTAATAATAAAACTCAATTTGCTGAAACTCCTCCATTATGTTCCTTTAAAGACAGATTAATTTGAAGAAACGAAATAATAAAGCTTATTAACTTTAGAAATTAGTAACGGTAATCATAAGTTAAAGTTTATGGGAACATTAATTTTTTAAATATTATTTGTCTCTTCAACTTCATATCAGTTACCAATAAATACCTATAAATTATCATATTGAAATCTTTTGTTTCTTCATCTTGTTTCTTCATCTTGTCTCTTCTTCGTATCTAAATTTTACACATAAAAAATCTTGATAATCATTTATGTTGTCGATTTGATAATGGGTTGATTTTGAGTTTTTGTGTCTGTCATCAGAGTATCTTCAAAACTTAAACGGTATGTATATGTACAATCATCATCATATCATATATTATTAAAAGTTAAAGTGGGAAGCTCCAAAGTGAAAAATTAAATTACCATTTTATCCTTACACTAAATAAAAATTTAAAATTTAATCTTAATGTCTTAATAAATAATCATATATCACTATTTATTCATTCATAATCATTAATTATTTTCGTTATTTGACACCATAGTGTCAAATCACATAATCTTTCTCCAATCTTTCTTCTTTTGTCGGGCAAAAAATTTTCTTCTGCAACTTTTATTTATTTTTTTCCATTTTTTTTTTTTAACTTTCAATGTATGAACCTCAAAATATTTTTGGATGTTCTTTTGAAATTTGATTAATGATTTGAAATTTTGCAATGGAATAGATCGTTTGCATTGATATTTCCCTTCCGTCAAAGACGATGTCAGGTTTTTCTTCTCTAGTCAAATGTATATCTGCTCTGTTTCTAATTTTTTAGCAAGAAACTAAAATAGTAGTTTAAGAAATACACGATCTAGCACTCACAATTAGTTTTAAGGGATATTTGAATTTGTGCTCCCTATTTTGTCGTTACTTTTTTTTCTTTTTTTTTTAACCCTTCCTAGAGGCTCCCATTCCTTTTTGCTCTCTTGGTGACTCAAACTCGCAATCTTCGGGTTGGAAGTGAGGGGTACTTACCATCCGAGCAACTCCCTCTCGTCAAATAGAATATACCTTTTATGATTTTGAAGGAAGATATCGATGTTAGGATGCAAATCGTTAAAAAATGAATGTAATTGAAAAGGATACAAATATATGTTAGGTAGGGGCACAAAACACAAAAACTTCTTCCTACGTTTAAGTTATTGTTGATCAATTGGTATAATACCGGCATCACTGTATTTGTAGTCGAATCATATTTTCATGTTTGTCATGATTTAAATACTACAATCATTTTCTTTTAAAAAAAAAATTGATAACAGTTTCTTGTGTCATTATAATGAATCACACATAGAGTAGTTCAAGAATCACTAAAAATTCTTCGAAAAATAAAAGAACTCAGTATGTACTTTGGTTTTAGAGTATGATTGTAGGGAAATGTTCACAAAACATTCTACTCTCTTCCTTTGTCCTATACAAAATCTGTAAATTGTAAACTGTTTTATTTTAATAATTTGGAATACACACGTGTCCAGAACTAGTTATATTAAAAGTGGGAAGAATCTAAGTCAAAAGTTGAATTACAAAAATACCCTTTAACTATTAATATAACTTCTTGAAATTATTTAAAATATTATTTTTTTTATTTAATATTTACTTTGGGATTCAATGAATTTTGACTGTTGGTATTATGATAATTAACAATCTTATTTCCAGCTAGACTTACAATTCAATACTCATTATTAAATTGTAAGTTATTATTAGCAAGAAAAAAACAACAATTTTTACATCTTCCACATAGTAATAGTGATGATTTTTCATAATCATAGTTACTATGAAGTTTTAAATAATTAGTCAAAATGATTTTCCATTAAACATCTAATATATTTAAATTCTTTTACATATTTTATTCTTAGATTATAGTTTTATTTCTACATTACATTTAAATGTTATAAATTGTTAATAAATTAAATATTAAATATTAATAGTAAGTCATCATATTAGTATACATAAATTACCACCAACTCTTCTTTATGTAAATGTATTTAACTCTCACTAATTATATTCATTATATTTTTAACTCTCATCTCTCATTCATAATTTCAACTGGATTAATATCATATTTATGACAACTTTTTGTGTTCCTCAATGCTATCCTATAAATAGTGACATTTGACACAATAATGTGCACACTTAAATCAATTGAAAAGAAAAGCATGAGAAAATCTCTATGCTCTCTTCCCTTGTCTCTTTTATTTGTTTAGTTTAACATTTATGTTTTTTTGTTTGTTGTTATTGTACAACTTTCTATTGTTGTGTTGTTATTATTATTGAGAATTTACCATGGTTTGTTGCTTTGTATACATTAGCCTAGCATGTGGTATTTTAGTATCCTCATTTGAATATTGAATTTGTGCAATAGTTAGTTATTTTTACTTTATGCACTTTTAGTTAATTTTATAGTTGAAGGTATATTCTTTTTAGAAAAAAAGGATAAATATACCCTCGAACTATCGTAAATGGTATGTAAATACCCTTCATTATACTTTTAGGACACTGATGCTCTTACCGTCTAATTTTTGGAGTGTATATACCCTTTGAACTAACGGAAAGACACGTGTCACGATCTTAACGGCCTATCCAAAATTAATTTAATTTTTACCCACAATTAAAAAATTGACCCGAATAATTAAAAACCCACCAAATAATTTTAAGACCCATCCGCAAATAAATCTAATTTTCCCTTTCTTCTCAAGTTCGGGCAACCAAAGACTGGGCCGCAACTCCATCTTCTCCGGGGAAGTTCCACAAACAAAGCCACCTCTAACTGCTACAAACCCAGCATCCGGCGATTTGGCGAAATCAACGAGGTTGCAACCCTTCGGCCACCACGCACCCATCTCTCCCTCACCGTTGTTCCAACAGCTCCGACGAGCAGCCGAGCATACCTCTAGCTCTCTTTACAAAGCTTCAATAATGGCGACCAAGAGGACACTCCGTAAACAAGAAAAAATCAATCTCATTTCCATCAACTGAGAAACCCCCAAAATTCTACTCATACCATCAAAGAGTTTTTGTCTGTGTCATTTATTTTGTCTAAAAAAGATTAGTGGATCTTACTTTGTTGATGAGAATTGTATTAAATTAGGATAGCAATTAATATGAAATTTAACTTTAAAAAATAATATATAACAATCTCTGTTAGGAAGGAGAAGATCGAAAAATTTAACTTAAAAAAGAAGAAGCTATAACCTTCTCTGTTAGGAAGGAAAAGATCGAGAAGATAGTCTATTGGGGGTTTGGGGTTATAATTTGGTGCGGGTCTTAAATTATTTGAGCGGGTTTTTATTTAATCGGGTCAATTTTTTAATTATGGATAAAAATTAAATAAATTTTGGATAGACCGTTTAGATCATGACACGTGTCCTTCCGTTAGTTTAAAGGGTATATACACTCCAAAAATTAAACGGTAAGGGCATCAGTGCCCTAAAAGTATAACGAAGGGTATTTACATATTATTTACGATAATTTAGAGGTATATTTATCCCTTTTCCCTTCTTTTTATTAGGAAGATATATGTAGTTCCTATCGAAACAATAATGAATTTTTTTTCGTAAATACCAAAGATTTGAAGGGCATAAAATGAGTTAATATCTCAAAAGGTCATTCAACTTAGATAATTTATCTAATAAAGTCATTAAACTTTATTTTGTATCAATAAAATCACTCAACTTAGATTTTTATATCAATAAAATCACTCAATCAAATTTATCATTAAAAAAGTAAAATAAATTATGTTTATGCCATACAAATATGAACTTTATAAATAAATAAAATTAAAGAAAACTATTAAGAATTTTTTACCGATAAACTTAATGAGTGAAAATTATATCATGGCATTAACTATTAACAAGAATCCTATGCCTTACAGTAGCAATAACGATTAGCGGGACAACAACAATAATTATTTTTCTATTAGATCCAATCTGAATTCTGATGGCTGAGAAATTGAGGAATGAAAACTGTCAAAAATATGAAATTTGAACAGTGCATTAATGAGTATATATCAAATTCAGTATCGTAACAATATCTTTCTGAGCACCAACATTTTCTTCGATTGAGTATGCCCAAACAGAAGTATTGATGTTTTTGGGTGATGCTAACAAACATCTGAATTTATTTATGAATTCTCCAGCAAAAAATTTCATATACTTTTTTTGTATCTGAATATTAATTTTAACTTTTCAAATATATAAAATGTTCATCCATTTTTGTTCTTTCAATTACTCGGCTGAATTGTAATTTCTTCTCCAAATCTGACAATGATTTTGTTTTTGTTTTTGTGTGATGGTTATAGTAATTGGAATTTGGATGACTGAAAACTTGATCTAGGAGAGAAAATGAATGGTGATATAATAAATTAAGTTGAGTGATTTTATTGATATAAAAATTTAAGTGAAGTGATTTTATTGATACAAAATAAAGTTTGATGACTTTACTAGATAGATTTTCAAAATTGAGTGACCTTTTAAGATATTAACTCGGCATAAAATATGTCATTTGCAATATAGTTAATATGAACGAAAATGAGTAATAATTAATACTAAATAGGCGCAGTTAGATGAATAGTTGAGTTAATACATTGAGATAAAGTTCTTAATAAGATAAAGAAAAATATTGAACTTGTACATCATCAAACTCATCCTTCTTTTTTTGTACAAAATGATCAAGTTGATGTATGGACGTCCATGTGAATAAAGGCCTCTTAACTTCATTAGCCTAAGAATAACAAATAATTAACATTATATTCAAATTTACTAGCTACTACTATATGGCAACCTCACATAAACATATATACTACTCCCCAATACAAGGTTTCTCTCTCACTCTGCAACAGAAATTTTTCAATGTTTGTCGTATGGACCTAGGCCCAAAACAGGTAACATCACTGCATTGCGGTCTCATGAACTGAACTTCGTTGTCTTCCCGTGTGCGAAGCAAATGGGCGAAAGGCGCATGGTTGACTCTATTTCTTTCTAGGAGTTAGCAGGTGAGAAGGAAAGATCACTAGTGCTTAGAAATCCGGCTGACATTGAACTTAAACTAGCTGCTGCCATTGAAAGAGAAGAGAGCTCCGTGACTTCCGGGCTTAGCTCTTTTCCGGTGCACTAGTATACTAGATGTTGTAACTGTTAAACTTTTAGATAAGAATGGTCACACACTTTAACATAATATTAGATCAGGCAGAGGTCACGTGTTTGGCCCATGGAAAAGAATCAAGCCCGAATATGAGTGGATGGGTTGAGAATATAATTAACTAATAAAAAGTGTGGTCACACACTTCAACAGTAACCAAGAAACATGAGCAAAACAGGAGGAACAACCTCATAAAAACAAAATAAAAGCTATCTTATTAATGGAACTTCCATGCAGAAAGTGACTTAATTGGGGTTCCCTTCCACTTAATAATTAGGGATTTCCCATCCATTTCCAGACTGCAAAAACCATGGCATGTAGACTTTTCTGCCAGTAACTTTGCTTGGTACAAGGATGAGTGACTCAGTTTTGTTTCCTCTATACCAAATCTTTCAAATAAGGCCCTCCAAGATCCAAGCTTCTCATGGCGATGAGCCATCTCTTCTCCCTCGGATGTGATTACATTTTCAATAATCCTTCCTATATATACTCCTTGAGCTACTGCTCTGTACTGATGGTTCCACCCTATGCAAGTTTCAAGACTATCAAAGATAGCACTGTAGTAAAACAATGCTTCGTTGAAACGATCGATGAAAATTGGTGTATTAGTATTTGCCTCTATTTCAGTTACCACCATTACACATGGATCCAAACTTTTGCAAACTTGTATAAGAGATTGCAAGTGATTAGGCCATGCTAACAAGGTCCAAAGGCGCGAGTCAGAATAGATTGCCACAACTTCACCAGCCTTCGACTCAAATAAATCCTTCCTGATATGTCTCAAGTCAGATACAACTGTTTTGAAGGAAAAAGGTATATGTAAGGTGTCTGCAAAAGATGTCAATCTCTTCCCTACCTCTTGCATTCGAGTCAAAGAGGTTCCAACCGCTGTTATCTTGAGAAGTTCCGGTGGATATTCACCACTACAAACCAGAGCTTGCATAAGGATTGTCCATTGTGATCCGGTTTTTATCCCAAAATCAATTAAATGAATCCTCTTGAATGATTTAACACTGTCCAAGATGGCTTGAATTCCAGTAAATTGAGTTACTTTGCGGAAGGGAAGCATTTGTTCAGTCTCAATAACATCGGTTCGTGGATCCATAAGAACGTCTTCCATAATATTTGGATTCACTGCATCAATGTTTGATGCTATAGTTGGTATTCCTGTCCCTTTATCGATCCTCTTCCGAAGAGATTCAGCAAAATAATAGACAACTCTTTGAACCGGATTACCTGCTGAAAGAGAAAAGTTGATGCACAAGTTCAACAACTTTCTTGCACTATCTAATTGTCGATTGGCTAGCATTTCAGCAGAAACTAGAAGCAGTAGAACGAGCTCCACTTCCTCTGTAACTTGAGGAGAAAGGCCCAAATCCGCAATCAAGGGACTAAAAATAATGGAATAAGCATCATGATTCTGTGAGGTATAAAGTTTTAATTGCTCTTTGGCAATTTTCATGATGGTTGTTGTCGATAGAACCGGAGAGTGGTCAGAAATGTGACTTGGCATATCTAAATTCATCTCATTCACCTTTCCCTTACTCTTGTACCTCAGAATTCCTGGAGGATGTTTTCTTTATATGGAACTTCAAATTTTTTTGCATCTTTCACTGCTTCAGCATGAATCTCATCCTTGTCAATCGTGTCAACCGCCATGACATTATATTAATTACTTGAGACAGAGAATTTCTCCCTATCATGTCATATTATTTTAGTTAAATCATTAGTTAAAGGCTGTTACCAGAAGAAAGGACAACAGTCCAAACAGATGTGTTCAAAGAATAGGACCATGACAATATTGAAAATAAACCTTAGGACGGCGATACCTTGGAGGTTTTCTTTTTTAAAAACAGATAATGAAAATGCCCACAATTGTCCTCTTGTCTGTTGCCATCTTGAAATAAAATGATGTCAGATTCATATAAGACAATGTGCAATCCAAGAACAAGGCTTTCATTCTACAGGACAAAATTAACTCTTAGAATAGATTTTCTTACAACAGTTTCTTCTGTTCTCTGATTGAAATTCTAACAAGAAGACTCGAATTAAATTTTAGATTATAACCGGAGTGTAGTTACTTAGGAAAATCTATCTATGGATCTATCTAATCTTGAAAAGACGACCGATTGTGCTCATTTTGACAAAGAAAGGCTAAACAAATGTTGGATCTACAATTTACATGGTAACCTAAACAAACTGTCTTGATCTCCTAGATAACATTGTGAAGGGACAAAAGAAAGAGAGTTGACACAGATAGAGGATGCATGCGATAGGAAAAGAAAAAGAAGATATTTGAAGCTTTTCAATATACTTGAGCTTTGAATGGAAGCCCTGGTAAACAGTGGCAGTAACTCTAACGGTCTTAAGGTAGAGAAATTCCTTGTCGCATAAGCATTGACCTGGACGTGAGGACGAAGGGCTCTACAAAACATCCTTGAGACTTCTGGTCTTATGTCCTCCACACAGGCCGTGAAGTAAATCATCCCACCTACTGTCCAGCCTATTGGGAGAGAATCAATAGATTCCTTTTTGGGAGCAATTCCTCCTTCCCGAATGCTTGTAGGTTGTGTGGATGAAACAATAAAATTGTGTTCTTTTTCCATTCGCAGGGCCATAAAAAGGAGCGTATTGCAGGTCCATTCATCTGCTACACAAGAATGAATGGGCAATTGGCAAATGTACAAGCATCATAAGAGATACATGACCTATTTAAGATATTATTGGAGGTCCACAGAGCTATTGATCAAGCATGATTGAAAAGTTACAAACGTGATAGGCGATGCAGTACCTATTGAATAAAAAGGAGATTAAGAAGTAGGATTACAAGCTATTTTATCTTCATCTCACGACTGTTTTGCTGCATCAGTACACCCCTCTCCATATAAGGGCATCTTCTATCATGGTCAAACTTCCAGACTGAAACAAAGGTATTCGGGGTTCCTTTCCATTTAATGATAATTCCATTTCCATCCATATCTAGAGTGCAAGAACTGCAGCAAGCAAATCCCAATATATTAAATTTTGCGTCGTATAAGCATGAACTGCTCAATTCTGTTTTACTAATATGTCATTTTGCAAATAAGGTCCTCCATTCTCTCAGCCTTGCAAAGTGAAAAAAACCTCTCTTCTCGTTCAGATGCGATCACATTATGAATGACTTTTTTCTAGAATAACTGTTTCAGTTAGAATGCTGTACTGATTATTTCTCCCTATGCAGGTTTTTAAGATATCAAAGATTGCTGCATAAGGAACTGAATGGAAAAATTATGGAATAAATTTTAATAGATGGAGTTGAACTAAAGAAATGAGAATTAGATAAAATGTTGTCCTAAGGCAGGCAGAGAAGCAATGCATGCAATACAAATGAAATTAAACAAATACTCCTTCCATTTCAATTTATTTGTGTGATTTTGACTTGGCACGAAGTTTGAGAAATTAAAGAAGACTTGAATCACTTGGTCTTAAACCTGTCATGTGGAAAGTTGAAATATAAAGTTACCGAAAAAGGAAAAAGCATTCTTTTATTCAAATGGACTAAAAAGGGAAGTAAGGCAACCAAATTGAAACGGAAGAAGTATAAAGTCTTTGATAACTTAGTGTTTCAGGTTACAGCAGTTTATGATCAAAAGGTTCTTAAAACAAGATGAGTTGTTTCCATTTGATTCTTTACATACATCGATAGGCTCCGTGCCACACCCACCAAGTAGGGGCATCTTTCATTCATGGTGAAAACTTCCAGGCTGAAGCAAATATTATTGGACTTCCCTTCCATTTAATTAGAAGGCCCTTTCCATTCATATCCAGAGTAGAAAAACCATGACCACACCTATCGGCCATTAGATTTGCCTGGTACAAGGATGATTCGCCCAATTCTGTTTCTTTGATACCAAACTTTTCAAACAGATCTCTCCATACTTCAAGTCTTACATTGCGGAAAGTCCTCTTATTTCCTTCACAAGTGATTATATTTTGAATGATATTCCTCAAAATAAGTCCTTCAAATGTCATTCGGTAATGATTGTCTCGTTCCATGCAAACATCCAAGTAGTCAAAGAATGCACCATACAGAAATAGTGCTTCATTAAAACGGTCCATAAAAATTGGCGCATTAGTGTTTGCCTCGGAGTCAATGACAACCATTACACAAGGATTAAGGCTTTTAATTAATCTTAGAACAGATTCCAGGTGATTGGGCCATGCTAACATGCCCCCAAGACTATACTCTGAGTAAACTGCCACAACTTCATTAGTATCTAACTCAAAGAGATCTTTACTGAGGTCCTTCATTTCCGACACTACTGCCTTGAAGGAAAAGGGAAACTTAATGTTTTCAGTAGCAAAAGATGACAATCTCTGTCCTATTTCTTCAACCATCTGTTTTGATGTTGCAACAGCAGTTATCTTGAGAAGCTCAAGTGGACAGTCACCTACATTATCAAGAGCTTGCATGAGGACTGCCCAGTGTGAACCAATTTTGACTCCGAAATCGATCAAATGAACTCTCTTTGCTGACTTGACATTATCAATGATGGCTTGAATTCCAGCAAATTGCGGCACTTGGAAGAAAGGTGATGATTGATAGCATACAACTGCAAAAGGCTTTGGATTCTGCAGGACCTTGTCCAAATCAAATGGTTTCTCTTCCCAACCTTCAGGTCTATTAAGTGATAATGTTCCCTTCTCCTTATCAATTCTCTCTCGAAGAGCTTCACAGAAGTAATACACAACTCTTTGAACAGGAGTACCTGAAGGAGAAGCAGACAAGTTACACAATCTTAATAACTCCGTTGCACGATCATAGTGTCTCTTGGAGAACATTTGAGCAGAGTCTTGAAGTAGAAGAGCAAGCTCAAAATCTTTTAAAGCTTGAGGATACAGACCACAATACGTGTTCGAAGTAAAGGAGGAACTATCCTCTTTCTTGGAGGTCTGCTGATGTAATTGTGCTCGCGCCATTTCAAATATGCTTACTGTTGATGGTACATGAGATCCAGAAGTGTTGCTGGATGGAATATCATGGGGCTTCTCTCTCATTTCTCCACCACAATAATGCTTCTGCAGAATTGTGCATGATGCTGAAGGAAGACAAGAGCTTTCCTTCTTTTCTTCAGCACAACGAGGCCTTTGCATTTGATTATTTCCTTTATTTACAAGACTTGAATCCATGGCTAATAAACTCTTAAAGACGCCCCGTTCTTCCTTTTGACAAATCTTCAGTATAAATGGTTTTCTAAATTTATCCTCATTAGAGAATGAAACTCATTTTATTCAGACAATGAGGACAAAAAACTTGTGCTATTTTCATATTCCTTTTCCATCTAAGGTACCAAACAAAAAAAAAAAAGGAAAAAAAATAGAAGATAGGACAGCAAAAACAAGGGCAAGCTCAATCTTTTCATGCCCTATTTGGCAGCAGCCGGCTAGTAGCCGAATAAAAGAGTCTACTTCAAATAGATACAGTCCGAAACCACATTGCATCAGCTAACCAAAACTTCTGATTTGCTATACATCTCTATCTGTAAGGAGATAACAACAAAGTCTTAACCAAGAAAAATTAGCTTTCTTTTTGTACCAAGAATATATAACTCAATGTGATGATTAGAGTTATGTGATTCATTGCTGGATTTTTCTGAGGTTTATGATTAAAATTTAAATCCATGTTCCCTAAGAAGCTACTTCTAATATTTAATCTATTTCTTTTCCTAAGTTATCTTTTTTTAATTATAAAAGTTCCATGGAAGTGTTCTTCATCTATTGCCTTGCATAGTTATTTAGACAGAAGCAAAAACTTCTTTTTCTAAAAAATAGTCAACAAATGGAAAATTGATATAAATAAAAATTATTCATTTTACTTTCTAAGTTGATAATAAAACTAACTATATGAATGCAAAAACAAGAGAAAATAGCCAAAACCCCCCCTCAATCTATTAGCCAATTCTCAATTACACACTTATTCTATACGGGGATCCTATTACCCCTGAACTATTTAAATATGAAATAATCACTTCCCTAAAAAGTCATAACCAGTTTTTTCAAAGTTGTGCATCACACGCGATGAATCACTCTACATTCATTTTTTTTTCTTGTAAATTATAAACCTAATCAAAATAATAATTTAATAATACCCTGTAAAATTATGTAAAGTTTTCATTTTTATCAAACCTGGAAATTAAAATTTACAAAAAATGTTTTCAAATAGAGATTGTTTTTTCAAAATACTAATGATTTCTTTAGAGAATAATAAAAGAAAATGAGGAAAAAATCTCTACACCAAATTAAAGAAGAAGAACCACTCCATAGCTAGTCTACATAAACTTTCAATTTGAAATTGAACCCAAAAACAAAATCCACAAATAAGTATTCACAAATGTGGGAGTGAAAAACAAATTTGGTAAGAATGAAATTAGAAAGTGAAATTTCAAATTCACCATTGTTGGTTCATTGTGGTTTGACTTATTTTATTTTTTTGCGAAAATTATGAGGGTATAAGAAAAAACTTGAACTCCATTTTTGAGCTTCATAGATGAAAGTTTCTTATGAATTATGTGATTGTTATTGCTAAAAACGGTTGATGTATGATTAACTAAGCATAAATTAGTAGCTACAAACTGATTTGAAGCTCCTAGAGAAGAAATTTATAAGACCACCATTGAAGGACTTTGAGAAAAACTTGAAGAAATCATGAAATTGGGTATAACAATGTTGTGATATAAGAACAAGGAAAAAATTAAAAAAAAAATGAATTAATTGTATAATCTCCTGTGAGAGATTGCCACATGGACTTTTCATACTAGGTATATAGACCACGCGACCAACATATTACAATAACACTTTGCCATTTCCATTATCATGCTTTGGCATGCATGCTAGAAGCAAGAAAGAACTTCCCTTTTCACTTTGAATTTGATCCATGATTTCTTTCTGGAGTCCAAGTTATTCCATAATCCGAGCTATTCTTACATAAAGCTTCAAATGCCAACACTAACATTTCTGCCAAGATGATCCTTCATTTCTTCTTACTTGTCTCGCGAATATGAAAGATTTTATGTATCTTTCCTCACTTAAGACTAAAGTTCATTATATTTGAAGGCTGAAGTTCCATCTAGGAATGACCAAAGAAAAATTTCATGTAGAAAATGAAAGTCCCCCTCTTTTTTCCATTTCACTGTTGTTTAATCATCAGCAAAAGTTTCTAACCAACAGAGGATTCAGCAAAAATAAGGGCAATTCGGATCTTTTGGTACCTCATTTTCCGACAGACGCCTGGTGGTAGAAGAAAGGCATTCAGTCCAAACAAGTCTGGTTTATAACAGAAACAAGAAAGTGAAATCTTTCTACCCTGGTAACATAAACAAGCTAGGTCCCTATTCACAATGAATTCTTATTCTCTTGTCTACCTTACAATAGCATTGTTTTCGAACAGTAGTTAATTTAACTATCAGTTCCAAAGCCACAAGCTCACTTTGAAACATGAAACTATGTTCCAAAACAAGGTAATTTCCTTTTTCTTTCCTTCATTCTTTGGATACAGTGAATTGAAAAAAAAGAAAAAAAAGAGAAGGTCATAGATATATGTAAAATTAATCAACAAATTGTAACAAACGAATAAAATACTTCTGAACAAGAAACAACTATTGTAGGCCTACCGAACACGATCTTTCCAACTTAGCACAGACAAATTAGCAAATCTTAGTCCATCAGAGAGTCCTCATTATATTACTACTAGATGATTTATTTCATATGCTTATTTGTGTTCTGTACTAATAGGCTTCATGCCACCTCCATCCCCCGAAAGGGCATCTATCAATCATGGACAAACTTCCAGGCTGAAGCAAATACTATTGGAGTTCCTTTCCATTTAATAGTAAGGCAATTTCCATCCATATCCAGAGTGCAAAAACCATGAGCAGACCTATTGGCCATTAGATTTGCCTGATACAAGGATGATTCGCTCAATTCTGTTTCCTTAATACCAAACTTTTCAAACAAAGCCCTCCATACTTCCAGCCTTATGTTGCGGAAGATCCTTCCTTCTCCTTCACAAGTGATCATATTGTGAATGACTTTTCTAAGAACAAGTCTTTCAAATTCCATCCTATGATGATTGTCTCGACCCATGAAAGCCTCCAAACAATCAAAGAGTGCAGCATACAGAAACACTGATTCATTAAATCGATCCATAAAAATTGGCTCGTTAGTATTTGCCGCAGTTTCGATGACCACTATCACACAAGGATTGAGGTTTTTAATAAATCTTAGAATTAGAACAACTTCAAGGTGATTAGGCCATGCTAACATGCCCCCAAGAATATACTCTGAGTAAATTGTTGAGTTTTAAAGGTGTGAACAGGAAATGAAAGGTTGTGACTCTCCTGAAGGGTTGTGACTATGCCTAAGGGTTGTGACCTTTATGAAAGGTTGTGTCCTTTCTAAAGGGTTGTGACCGTTTGAAAGGTTGTCTTCTTTCCAAAGGGTTGTGACCTTTACCCTTTGTTGGCTATAAATAGAGAGACTTTCTCTCATTTTTTTGCATCAAATTCTTCCCTTCTTTTGCATACATTTCTTACAAAACAAAATCGATCGATCGTGTCTGTGTGTGTGATTCGTTGCTGTCATTTTGAATTTGTTGAAATTATCGAAGTTTGAGGTACCGCTACTTCTTTAATGGTTAATCCGTTTTATCTTGGGAAGAATTAATCTGCAACCTCGGGTACTTGAGAGGATTAAATTTCGTCAGGACACACAGTGGGTTCTGTGGACTCGGATAGTTCTTTGTGTTTTTTTTTTCATCTTTTATTATTTCTGGTTTGCTAATCTGAATACAGGTGATAACAAGCTTAAGAAATTTAATGTTGGTATTTTCTGTGGTAAGGAAATTACTTCTATTTTATGTGTTCTTTTTATTGGGGAAAGAAAAAGAAGATTTTTGTGCCTGCAATGGGTGTTTATATGGATTAAAAAAGAAGGCTTCGTGTTGCCAATGTGTAAGCATGGCAAAAAATATGTGGAAAATAATTTCAAATACTTGAAAAATATTTTTGAGAACATAATTAAAATGTGGGGGTTCTTTACTTGTGATAAAGACAAAACTAGACTTACTATCTAATTTAAATATGAAAGTACAAGATATGAAATTTAATGACATTCTTGTATTATATTAGACCCACAAAATTCTTGGAGTATATTTGATATTGTGGACGTTGAGTCTCTCTTTACTAGTATATGATATGACTAGTATAAAATCATAAAATTATATTACTTGTTCAAAGGAATTGTATTCTTTGATGAAAAAGTTTCACTTAAAATATTGTGATTTTTCATGAAAAGATATGTCTATTAAATTTTATTTTTTTTGTATAGACATAAACATTGGTGAAAAGTGATCTGTTATGTTTGTGTTGTAAAATAAATATTTGGGTCATATTGCCCTTATTGGACCGATGAGACTATGGTCATGGGTAATTGTCCTTCTGAAAAGGACATACGGCAAGGTGTTGATTCTAAAAAAATGTCTGTATTTGAGAAAGCTATAAAAAGTAAAGAACAAAATATTTGTGGGAAAAGGTTACCTCACAGAAGGTCTTTTCAAACTTAGTATTTCTGTTTGTTCTTACTTGCTTGAATCAAATTGTTTGTGACACAAATGTTTGGGACATGTCAATTACAAAACCTTGCAAAAATTGATCAACTTAGAAGTTTTGCCTAACTTCCAGAGCAATAAATCAAAATGTCAAGTATGTGTTGTTGAAAGGAATTTTAATACCTTAGAATTGATTTACACTAACATTTGTGAAATGAATTCAACACCATCTCGTGGTGGGAAAAAGTGTTTCATAAATTTTATTGACAATTGCACTAGATATTGTTATGTTTATTTGCTGAATGGTAAGGATGAAGCAATAGAAACATATAGACAATATAAAACTGAAGTTGAAAATCAGTTGGATATAAGATTGTCATGATTAGAAGTGGTAGATGTGGAGAATATGAATCTTTTTTTGCAGAAATATATTTGGAAAGTGGATTCATCCATCAAATTACTGCACATTCTCACCTCAATCTAATGAAATTGTTGACCGAAAAACACCGAACTTTGAAGGAAATATTGAATGTCCTATTTATAAGTTCAGGTTTACCACAAAATTTGTGGGGGGTGCTATCATTATAGCAAAAGAGAATAACAAAAAGTTTGTTTGTTTAGAAAGAGAGAAACAAAAAGTTTTTTTTTTGTTAGTAAAGGGAGTAACAAATAAAAAACTAAAAAACTTTTGTTTGTTAAGAAAGGGAGCAATAGAAAGTTGTGTTTGTTCAGGCTTTGTTGTATCCTGATAGAGAATTGTTTGTCGTCCCTTAAAGTTTATACAAGCAATAACTCTTGAAAGATAGTGATCAAACAATTTCCAATATAGTATATTTCATATGAGAAATGGAAATGAGGGAACTATTCTCAAACGGGTCAAAAAAGGACCTAAGACTTTGGATTGTATGTTTATTGGATATGCTACAAATAGTAAAGCATGTCGATTTATGGTTCATAAGTCCGAACCGTCGGATAGTCAAGTGAAGGGTCTAAACGACCTTGAAAAAAACCAAAGGAGAATGTACTTAATAAAGAGATTCAGAGGCATAGTAAATGTCAATGGACAAATTACTTCTTTCGTGTTTGATTTTGTAACATTTCTTCTTGAAAATGAGTCCATATAGTCGAAGAAGATATGTCTTCTGTGGACTCATCCTATTTGGAAAGAGACTGTCAATAGTAGGATAGATTCAATCTTGAGCAACCACACTTGAGAGTTGGTTGATCTTCCTCCAAGAAATAAACCTTTGGGTTTAAAGTGGATCTACAAAAGGAAAAGAAAGTTGATGAAACTATTGGCAAATACAAAGTAAGACTTGTTGTCATAGGCTTTAGACAATAAGAAAGTCTTGATTATTTTGACACATAATAGCCATTAACTAGGATTACATCAATTCAGATGTTAATTGCGCTAGTTGCGGTATATGGCCTTCAAATTCGTCAAAATGGATGTGAAAACATATTTTTTTTAAATGGAAAATTGGAGGAAGAAATTTACATGGAACAACCCGAGGACTTTGTGGTTCCTGGTAAAGAAAAGAAAGTCTGTAAACTTGTTAAGTCACTTTGTGGACTAAAAACAAGCGCCCAAATAATGACATGTGAAGTTTGACCAAACTATGTTGGCAAATGAATTCAAGATTAATGAATGTGATAGATGTTTTTATATTAAAGACACTCCAAATCACAAGGTCATTGTTTGTTTTTATGTTGATGACATGTTGATCATCAAAAGTGACATTCCTGACATAAATGCTACTAAGCATATGCTAGAAAGTAACTTCGATATGAAAGACATTAAAGTTACTAATGTGATTGAAAAGGTACTTGACAAGTTCAAGTATTTGGATTTCAATATTGTCAAGACTCCAATAAATGTGAGCTTGTACTTCAAAAGATGAAGGCAAATGTGACTCACAATTGGATTATGCTAGAGTATTGAGAAATATGATATATATCATGAAGTGTACGCGATCAGATATAGCATGTGTTATTAGTAAACTGAGTCGGTTCACAAGTAATCTCAATCAAACTCATTGGATGACAATTAAAAGAGTTTTGGAGTATTTAAAACATACTTAAAAACTATTGCTTTGCATTATAACTAATATTCAACATTATTGGAAGAACATAGTAATGCAAATTGAATCACCAGGTCAAATGAAGTAAAATCCACGAGTGGATATGTATTTACTCTTGGTTGAGGAGCAGTCTCTTGGAAATCTTCCAAACAGAAATATATTGCTCACTCTACTATAAAATCTGAGTTTATCACTCTAGATAAGGCCGGTGAAGAAGTTGAATGACTCCAAAATTTCTTGAAAGATTTTTGGCCCAAACCTATAGCTCCGGTATGCATACACTGTGAGAGTTAATTTGCAATAGGTAGGGCATGGAGCATGATGTATAACGGAAAGTCTTGTCATATATGACGTAGACATAATATCGTTAGAGAACTACTCTCTAGTGAAATTATCATAATTGACTATGTAAAGTCAAAGGATAATGTGTCGGATCCACTTACAAAAGGCTAAACTAGAGAGGAAATTGATAGATTTTCAAAGGGAATGGGATTATGGCCGAGGACAAGTCATTGTGGCGGTAACTCTACCTAGAAGACTGGAGATCCCAAGATCTAGGTTCAAGAAGATCAAACAAAGTCATTAATGACGGTTCAACATTGTCAAAATATTTTTTTATGGTCCATTCTCATATAAGACAATGTTCAGTAACAAGGATAAAGGCATTAGGACTTTTTAATGGTTTCTAAGTTTGATACAGTGTATATCAAATAGTGTATTATGGGATAACACATTTAGAAATCACGTATGTAAGTGTGAAGTGTAAGCCGCTTCAAGGAGAATCCGGTAAGGCCAATTCTCTATGCACTTATAAACCAAGATGTGTTCATGGCTGAAATGAACAAAACAATGAGAACCAAAAACAGTTCAAGGGTTGATTGTGTGACTTATGTTGTCTAGGTATACACCAAAGCTCGACGGTTCAAAGATATCAAATCTACCGATT
>JAJOOS010004378.1:0-22589 GCA_029582725.1 Solanum chiquidenum | reverse complement strand
AACATTGAAACATTTCGCTGTTGTTTATTTCCCAAGTAAATGATAAGCTCAATGTGGTGCTTGGCTATGGAAATTAACAAAGTTTGTTTCCCAAGTAATTGGAATGCCACTTGTGCTTGGCTATGGACACTAACAAAAAAGAAACAAAATGTACTGCTTGGCTATGGAAATTAACAAAATGAAGTCAAAGGGACAATATAGTATATGGAAGAAGCATTGCTGCCAACAACAAAAACAAAATTAATTTGAAGACAACATGCTGCTATGTCAGCAAGTTGCCAAGGAAAAGAAAAAAAATATAACAAGATGCTCCAATGTGCGCCAAATATTGAAAAATAGTAGACTCATTGATGAAGAAATAATTGTTCGTATTTTTTTTAAAAATGGGGCAGCACAAAAAGATTGAAAAATGCCTCTCAATGGATTGAAATGACTTTCAATAGTTTTCAATAATTTTATTAAACATTAAGAGGCTTTAAATAGCCAACATAAAACACATAATCTGCATAATTTAAAATTTAAAAATCCTAAAACATCTCAACAACTAAAACAACCTAACTTAAATTCAAATTTCAAATTTATTCAAACTAAATAACTTATTTTGCTAAAAGTTACTACAGTAACTAAAAACAAACTTCAACACTCCTCCTTTGCTTTAGTTACTGCAATTGAAAAAAATGCTCCTCCTCAATTTTGCTTTTGTAGTTGATGTTGGATTTTTTTCATTATTTTTGAACTTGCAAAATTTCTTCTTTTTTCTTTTTCTTCTTTTCATTTTGTTCTTAAAAAGCACATGCGATGACATGGTCTTGTGTAGAAGTGTTTTTGAAAGTGCTTTAATCTGCACTTTTGTATGATTTGCAGAGAGAGGTTGTAAGGGTTTTTCTTCCATCACAACCTCAAATATCACATAGGTTTCAAAATATGATTTTATTCTCACAGACCAAATTTGATAGTTTTCGTCTGTAAAAATTTGTGGGGCATTCAAAGAGAGACAACTGCTTGCCATTATTTTGGTTAAAAAATGATTTAGAAAAGCATGTGCGTTGAAAAAATCACATGTTGAAAAGGTAGCCTTGATGGGTTAAAATGGATAGCCCTGATGGGTTAAAAAAGGTAGCCCTTACGGGTTAAAAATGTATGGTATTTCTTTGGAAGATATCACAGATCCCTTAAGATCAATGAAGCTCTTGATACCACTATTGGTGTATTTTTAAAAATGGGGCAACACAAAAAGATTGAAAAATGTCTCTCAAGGAATTGAAATGAGTTTTTCAAAAAATTTATTAAGAATTAAAAGGCTTTAAATAGCCAACATAAAACACATAATATGCATGCATACGAACCACTTTGCCTTAGACTCTATTGGAACAAAGCAAAGAAGGAGGCAAGAAGCAATGGAGCAGCTGTTGCGCGAAAGCCGGTCTTACCTTCTATTATATTAGTAAAGGGTCTTGCCCTCCAGACAAAGCATGGGATAGTCTGACTAAAATTCAAATTTCAAATTTATTCAAACTAAATAACTTATTTTGCTAAAAGTTACTACAGTAACTAAAAACAAACTTCAACACTCCTCCTTTGCTTTAGTTACTGCATTTGAAAACAATGCTCCTTCTCAATTTGTGCTTTGGTAGTTGATGCTGGATTTTGTTCGTTGTTTTTGAACTTGCAAAATTTCTTCTTTTTTCTTTTTTTTCTTTTCATTTTGTTTTTCAAAAACACATGCGATGACATTGTCTTGTGTAGAAGTTTTTTTGAAAGTGTTTTAATCTGAACTCTTGTATGATTTGCAGAGAGAGGTTGTAAGGGTTTTTCTTCCATCACAACCTCAAATATCACATAGGTTTCAAAATATGATTTTATTCTCACAGACCAAATTTGATAGTTTTCGTCTGTAAAAATTTGTGGGGCATTCAAAGAGAGACAACTGCTTGCCATTATTTTGGTTAAAAAATGATTTAGAAAAGCCTGTGCGTTGAAAAAAACATGGGTTCAAAAGGTAGCCTTGATGGGTTAAAATGGATAGCCCTGATGGGTTAAAAAAGGTAGCAGTTACGGGTTAAAAATAAATGGTAGTTATTTGGAAGATATCACAGATCCCTTAAGATCAATGAAGCTCTTGATACCACTGTTGGTGTTTTTTTTAAAATGGGGCAGCACAAAATGATTGAAAAATGTCTCTCAATGGATTGAAATGACTTTCAATAGCTTTCAATAATTTTATTAAGCATTAAGAGGCTTTAAATAGCCAACATAAAACACATAATCTGCATAATTTAAAATTTAAAAATCCTAAAATATAGCAACAACTAAAACAACCTAACTAATATTCAAATTTCAAATTTATTCAAACTAAATAACTTATTTTGCAAAAAGTTACTGCAGTAACTGAAAACAAACTTCAACAATAATACAATATTAACAAAGTCACATTCAAGGAAATAAGGGATTAAGATGCAGCAATATACTAGCATATCTTCACTCAGCGGAGTTTATGAAAATGAAATTGTCACTCCCCGAGCGAGAGAGGCACTCGGGAACCATTTCTGGCCCCAAGCAAACCCTTCGCCTATCTAGACTATCAGCGGAAGACCCTAAGCATTATTACAATGATCATATGCATTTATAAAACAACTGTCTGAAATTAAACTCAGAACGTTTAAGGATAAAACATTTAACTAGCCATAGATGGCAACTCAAGTCTTACCATAAGAAATAACAACGTAAAGACAACTGAACTACTAACTGTCTATGAAGCCTCTAGAACAAAGAGGAATGTTGGGACAAGACCCCCGATCATCCTAACAAATAAAGTACTAAAGCAATGTAAAAGGATCCGTCTCAAAAGAAAGGAGGCTCACCAACTGACTATGAGTGCTCAACTGGATCAACGAGGCGCTGGATGTTGATCCTGATTACCTGTGTCTACATCATAAAATAATGCTGGACAAAAGGCATCAGTACATTGAATGTACGAGTATGCGAGGGGAATACTAAACATAACATAAGCTTGAAGGGAATCTGAAAAAAACACTTACCTTGGTTGTACTCAACTCACGAATAACTTAACTCAATATAAAGCAACAATACACATGCAATATATAGAAAGCTTTTAAAATAGTAGAAACAACTTTGTTCGTTAAAGAAAATATAATAACAAACTCAACTTTACTCATATAATAAATTAATATAGTTTATGTGGGAGTTTCTCTAATCAAGAACCATTACTATAAACCTAAGTGGTGATACAACGTCTTGCCCACACAGACAGAACTATCCTATAGTTTGCCGTCATATAGGATGCCTTAACTAAATGGATCCACTAGTCTATTCTTAAAAGCACTTAGGAGTTATCTAAAAAGTATAATCCTTTACTACCCATGATGGCTACATGGTTTATGGACACTTGAGTTTTTATGAACTCGCGTCCTCATATCGGTGCTCAATACAACTCTCAAAATGAACTTAGCTCATATTTTTTAAAACAAAACTTATTTCTTTGGTTTGATATAATTACTCAAAACTTAGCTTAAAAGCTCTCTTGAAATTGACGTTCCCTTTCTTGCTCAAATGTGAAAATATTTCTAACTTTTGGGAGTACTTAGTTCCCGTATAATCTTTGATGAAATGAACTTTACTCTTTACTTTTTAGTCAAGTCGAAACTAAACTCTTAAGAAAAAGTAAAAACGTTTGCGAAAGACTTTTGAAAACTTTATGAACTTCTCTTGACTTGATTCTTAACTTCTAGACTTCATTCTTAACTTTCCTTTAATTGAATTATGGATTCAAGGTTCATTATCTCATATTTATGGATGATTTCATGATGCTTAATTAACTAGAAAACATAGGTACATTGCTAAGGAACTAGTACGTAAAGATGGGGGGAAATGGGGAGAACTGGCGTTCCTGGAGCTCTGAGAGGCGCGGGGAGCCAGAAGGTAAAATCCAGAGACTGAATTGGGGTGCTCTGGCTGGTGCGGCGTCCCAAAGGTCAAAATTCAGAAACTACTTTGGGGCGCGGCGCCGCTGCCCCTTCCACAGAAAATCGCAAATTGTTTCTTCATTTTTCAACTCTAAACCATCTAATTTCACTTGTTTCATTCCCCAAACACTTAGAATCAACTGTACCATCAAAAGACATCATATTTTACTCAAAATCACATAAAAAATTATGAATCAAACTCAAGAAACTTCAACAACAACCCACAAGATTTCAATCGAATTATCATCAAGAACTCATAGGATTTACTTTCAAAACTATATAACTTCACTGAATTGAATCATGATTGGCGTGTGGGTGAACTAACTCAATGCTATGTGATCTCACATACCTCGTAGGGATCACCCCTTGACGAAATCCACACGCAAACCTCCAATAAATATACGTATCTTGAACTTTCTTCACTTTTCTCCTATTTTCTCTTTTCTCCAAACCCTAGCGTGAATTTCAAATTGACTAAACTGATCTAATTCTGATTTTACCCCAAATAAACTCCTACAAATGAATTAAAATAATTGGATAGGGAAAAGACTAAAATACCCTTCCCAGTGATGGAGGTTCCCACTTCGGTAATAAGTTGTTCAAGGCGTTACTTAAGAAATATGGCATCCTCCACAATGTAGCTACTCCTTACCATCCGCATTCTAGTGTGCAAGTTGAAGTGTCCAACAGAGAGATCAAGCAGATTCTTACTAAGATTGTGAATGCTAATAGAACCGATTAGTTAAGGAGGCTTGATGATGCTCTATGGGCCTATCTCACCGCATTCAAGACTCCCATAGGTATGTCCCCCTACCAACTTGTTTATGGGGAGTCTTGTCATTTACCGGTAGAGCTAGAGCATAAGGCTATGTAGGCGCTAAAGAAGTTGAATTTGGATTGTGGTGTCGCATTGAATCAGAGAGTGGATGACTTGAATGAGCTTGATGAGTTTCGCGTAAGAGCTTATGAAAGTTCAGCCTTGTACAAGAAAATGATGAAGAAGTATCATGATCAAAAGATTAATAAGCGCAAATTTGTTGTGGGTGATCTGGTTCTTCTATTCAACTCTAGGTTGCGCTTGTTACCTGTCAAGCTCAAGTCTAAGTGGATCGGGCCATTAATAGTCACTCAAGTGTTCCCACATGGAGCGGTCAAGCTGGAGAACAATGAGGGGACAAGGTTCAAGGTAAACTGGCAAAGGATCAAGGTCTACATAGGCAAAGAGGAGGATGTTGAAGAGGTGGTTGAGGCTTACTATATTGATGAAGTCTGAGTAATCAAGAGGCCTGCGTCGTGCTACGACGTTAAATCAAGTGCTGCTTAGGAGGTAACCCAAGATGCACAATCTAGACAACTATAGGTTTTTCTTTTCGATTTAGGAGGTTGCTTTGTTTATTTGATTTTCTTTAATTCTTTAGATAGGTGTTTTATTTTTGTTTTAGTGTTGGCTAGATATAGCATATGGTCCGTGTCTAAAAAGTGTCCAGAAAATGTAAAAAGAAAGTCCTAACGGTTGCTACATGTGCAGGGATGAAAAGCAAAATCTATAGAAAAAGGTTTGTGTTGAGGTCTACGGACCCTATCGACGGATAGGGTACGTGGGTCCATCGACGGATCGTGAATGGTGTCTGTAGACCCCCAGATAAGTACTTAATTTTTCTAAGTGTAAGAGTCACTTACGGACCGGACCTACTGTCCTTAGGTTGACCCACGACCCGTAGATGGGGTTTCGTGGGTCCAAACCTAGGTTTCGCCCGACCCGACCTGGATCCCTTTCTAATAAAACTCTTCATTTTTAAATTCATCCCCCACATCCCATATTCCCTCCTAACCATTTCTAACCCATTCAAATCCCATAACTCCCTCATAAATCCCCCAAATCATTCTCTCTTCCCATAATCACCTTCCCTTATCCCAAATTCCAATTCCTCCTTCTCCCATTCTCCCTTCACAAAAATAATTCAAGGTCCGAGTTAGGTGTCACACACTCTAAGGAGTCTATTGCATCACACAATCACCCACTTCAAATACTTGTAAGGTAAACGATTTCGACTTAACTCTGAATTTTGGTATTCATTGTTCAATACATGAAGTCGTGAAGTGGATCTTGACCTTGGGTTGTTTTTGTATGAACATACATGATAAACCATAGTTAGAAACACCCTTGGGATGATAGAATGTGATTGTGTTGTCTTTGTAATCAAATAACTTTAGATAAATAGTCTAAATGGAAGTTTCGACTCAGGGTTCCTAGTTTTGTATGCAATAAATGTTAAATAATGAATAATCGGAACCTTAGGGATGACAAACTTTCAGAAATTGCGTGTAAATGCATGATTAGACTTAGGGTGATTGTTGAATTGTTAAAAAAAAAGTTTAAAAATGAGGCATGTCTGATACCTGGCACAGATTTGACACACGAGACCCCGTCCATGGACCGTAGGTCAATCTACGGACCTTAGATCAGGTCTGTGGGTCTGTTGCACATGAAGAATCCACTAATTGTTGAACCAAGGAGGTGGACTACGGTCAGTTGGTCAACCTACGGACTGTTCTGCACATTCGTGGTTCCCATCAGAGCCTAAATTTTTGGGACATCAAACCTACAGAGGAGACCCACAAACCGTAGGTACCCACCATAGGTGGCCATTAAAGCTACTGTCATAATTTTATTTTTTGTTTTTTGTTTTGGTTCCTTCTTTGTTCAATTTTTTTTTGAGTGTTATTGATTTATTTTGGTAATAACTAAGCCTCCACAGGTACCCTGGCTCCTAAGAGAACTCCGACTTAGGTACCAAGGGGTAAGTCAAATTATGTGGCTCCAATCTTAAGGCTGATTAATGGAGACACTGATGCAGAGACCAACCCCGCCTATGTTCCACCTAATACGAGTACATTCCAAACAACACCTCATACTACCCGGAATCAATCTCGGCCAGTGATTCCTAATGTGGTCACTTCCTCCAAGTCTGATGATGAGGATACACTGATCGGTTCACCGGCTGGTTCTGCTTCCTGCTTTGAGTCCGCCTCTGCTTCCAGCTCCTCTTCCAACCCTGCATCCGGCTCCAGTTCACCTAGTAGGACTGCCTCGTCTAATGATACTATTAGTGCGGGGGACGTTCCAGTGCCAGCAGACACCAAGCCTGCTCCATTTGCTGAGTAGTCAAACTGGTGGTGTGAATGTGGCTAGTGGCAGATATACTGACACTCCAGTATGTTGAATGAGAAATAGAGGATGGCTCGATTGATTACCGAGGAGCGTCAGGACCTTATAGGTAGCCTTCATACTATGTATGACATCCAGGAACTTTTCTAGAGGCACAGGTGCGAGTGGATGGCTCATAGCCCAGGGACTTACAATGTGGAAATCGTGAGGGAGGTTTACGTCACCTATGCAGCCACACTCTGAGGTTCCATTGATAGACGGACCAAGCCCACCGCCTAATCCCCAGTCAGAGCTACTCTAATTCACGGGTTCTCGATCGATATCTTCGAGGCCACTATCTGTAGGTTCCTCTACGGCCCAGGCCATACTTTGGCCATCAACACGGCCGAATTTGATTATCGTTGGGACATCGTGAGGAGCGGGGCATTACAGAGCAATGCATAGTAGAGGGAGATTTTATTGCACTAGCTAGCCTATCATATTTCTACAGACGGAGAGCGCACCGAGTGTGTCAGCACCCCAGGCTTGAACATCAAGAAGGCCACCCTGTCGTTTGTGTCTAAGTTCTTCTGGTTGCTGGTGCAGAATGGAGTGTCTCCTATACACACAGACAACATTTTCACGTGGGACCTCATAGTCATGGTGGAATCCCTAGTTGCAAGGTTTGAGATAGATTTTGCCCGCATGATTATTGCAGAGATATATGAGAGGGCCTACAACTCCACCACCACTTACCCCTTCCCATGCCTCATTTTTTAGCTTTGTAGGGACTCTCGAGTGCCGGTTTGGTATTTTGACAAATTGATCCAAGCGACCAAGACCCTGGATATCAACCTGATCCAAAATGAGGCCAATGTGGCTGCACCACGCAGAGAATCGCAGGTTGAGGTGCCTCCACTAGGAGCGGACTTAGTGATCGATATGGAGCAGATATAGGTTGATGAACCTGCCCCTCCCGTCCCCACTGAGGATGCTCCTGCTTTCCATTCTCCGGCCGCTAGTCAGGATCCTAGATCCTCCAGAGCCACCCCCTCTTCAGGGTCTGCTGTTGTGCCCTTAGCTCAAGTCCAGAAGTTACAGGATCAGATGGCTACCCTGCATCAGCTTATGAGGCCGTGGATGCAGCGGATGATTTAGGAGTCTTCTACTAGGGTAGAGCAGCGAATGGAGCACATAATGGACCGAAAGTTTTAGGCCATTCACTAGTGCCTTGACGCATTTGAGCTGGGGGTATTAGATTGACCCGCACCCACTACAGATGTTTTTTCCTTCTGGAAGGAGCTAGCTAGTCTCCGGGCTGATATTGACACCCTCCTAACTTCACTAGAGACTGAGCCCGAGATGGCCCCCACAACATTGGTTGATGATACGGTGTTAGACGCACTATTTGATGATGAGATGTCACCTCCTACGTCTTCCTATCATGATGGGAAGCGCCCCCGCTCCAGTTGGGCTTTTGATGATACTGAGGCTGAGAGAGGTAGCAAGAGAGAGCACCAAGATACTGAGGCGACTCGAAGGGAATCTATCATTGATGAGGAGTTGCGGCAGTAGAGGATTAGAGAGATTGGAGTTGGCACCTTGAGCAGTGTGAGAACCACTGATGGTGTGGTAAGAGTTGAGGTTAGCACTATTGAGGGTGATGAGGTTGCTGATGTGGGCACTACTGAGGGTGACCCAAGTTTTGATCCAGTGGGATCCGGGATATCAGACCCACCTACTTGATGATAGGTCTTTAGCGTTATGCCCCACAGGTTTGCTTCACCCAATCCTTTCTCTTGACTTTTTGTGCATTGGGGACAATCGCACTATATTTTGTTGGGGGGGGTGGGGTAAACAGATTGTGAGTGATAAGGTGAAGTCTGAGTAACCCAACTCATAATCCTCTCTTGGGGTTTTCTTGCATGTGTGCTTTTCCCCCAAGAAAATGTGTTAATTTCTGTTGAACAGACATGTGTAGGAATGTATGTGTAGGAGTAGGGAAAAATAAAAAGCATGATGGCATGAAAGAAAATCATGATAAAAACATTATGTGTTCAAAAATGTTGAATTGTTATGAATCTATAGTCTTGATGAGGTAAATGTGTTTGATCTAAATATGACATGATAAGAACCGGTTTGACCTCATGACTTAAGCTAAAAACTTAAATTGAGTAATCTGATATTCTGATAATGAAACAAGGTGCCAAGAGTGTGTGAGGATAGTTGAATGTTCAGACAGTTTTGTGCCAATCTAGAACTTGCCCCGTTGGTCCTGCTAGAATAATCTAGGCTAGAAGTTGGGAAGTGATCATAGGCCATTGTTTGAATTAGCCCACTTAAGCCTAAAATGATCTAACCAAATGGTAGCATTATTACCTTTTGATCCAAATATTTGAGCCTAAATCGACCATTTCTTTTGATTCACCTATCTCACCTTCCCTTAAAACAATTGTCTTGGTCCCGGTCCCTCCTTGGACATGTGCACCTTGACTTAGGCCAAAAGCCTAAGGTGAGTGTGGCTAAGCCAAAAAATACCTTAATCCTGGCCCTGGTCCGACATCAAACATTGTGTACCTCAACTAATACAAAATGCATAAGTTGAGGGTGACTATGAAAGGGGAAACCCAAAGGAAAAAAAGGGTATGAAAAGAGTTTAGTGCTGAAAAGAGAAAAAGAAACAAAGAGGATGTGACTTTGTGCGAAAAAGGCAAAAAAATGTGATAAGTGAAAGTGTGAAAAGAAATAAAGAAAAATAAAGTGAAATAAAAAGAAGAAAGTGAAAAAGAAAAGATAAACAGTGTCACAAAGTCAAAAGTCGCATCCTTGATTGAAAAGAGTTAACGGAAAGAAAATGGGATGAAAAGTTGCAAATAGTAGGTCAAGGAAGAGGTAAAAAGCCAATGTAATGTCAAGGAGGGAAAAAAGGCACTAAAATGTACCCAAATGTACCACACCTTACCCTGAGCGTACGTTACAAGCTAAGAAAGTCCTATTGTGATCCTAGCAACTAGTTTGGAGAGTCTAAGCAGTGAAAATAAGGGAAATCCTATGGTATTGAGCACTAACTGTACTTGAAATCATTTTTGAACTTGAGTGTTGAATGAATCATAAAACTCTAAAATCCATATCTTCTGTGTGAAAAGGATTTCGTTTGAAGTGAGGGCACTAGTTACATTGTCGGAAAGTTGGTACCTTTTTAATTGTGAGAAAAGTGTATGATGTGATGTTTGTTGGTCGATCTTTGTCATATCTTGATCCGCATGAGTTAGCTTGTTGAGTCTTAGAGCAAAGATTTGCACTAAGAGAATGGTATGGATTGAAATAATAGCCATGTTATTGCTTGAATTTGCATACTTGCTCCTATACAAGTGTCGTTTAAAGTTTAGTGTGTCGCCTGAGGACAAACGACGAGTTTAAGTTTAGGGACCGTGAGTTTACGGTATTTTTAATTCATTTCACTTACAAGTTGTGTGTGTCTAGGGCCATTTTGTATTAGAACTAATAATTATTGTGCTATATTTGAAGGAAATAGACTTAGACGAGGTTGAGAGAGACAACAACTGAAATTCTACAGAATGAGCCATCTACAGAGGTGACCTACGGATCTTAGGTCCAGTCACGCTCCGTAGGTTGGTTGCGTAGATGGAGCATCAGGGAAGTCTTGACCAACTGTGGAACTCCATTGAAGGAACATAAGTTGACCCACGGGTCGTCTTGCACATCTGTCGTTTGTATCTGAAAGTTTCAGTTCTAGTACCTGATGAAAAGTTTTAAGTGTAGAGCCACGAGAGGGGACCCACGGACCGTAGGTCGACCTATGGTCCGTTCTGCAGGTCCGTCGTTTGCATTAGAAAGTTGAAGGTTCCAACCTCTGTGGAAAAGTTCTAAGTCTTGGGTTATGGAAGGGACCTACGGACCATAGGTCGATCCACGGTCCGTAGGTCAGTCTCGTCGATTGAAGCCTCTTCCAGAAGTTTATTTACTTGTTTTGTTTCCTTTTTGTTTAGGACAATGTTTTCTATAAATAGGGTATGTAAACCTCGTTTTTGGAGGTTAGCTACTGTTGTTTAACTTTAGTTCTTGGTGTGTTCTTGAAAATTTTCTTGCCAACATTAGCAATTTGATATCCTATTTTCGGGTTATAAAGATTCTTTCTTTGAATTTCAATTGGAGATTTCGGGTTTCTTCTACTCATTACGCAAGTTCATGAATTCTTCTTCTAAAAATATGAATTGTTTTCTTGCTAGCATGGGTAACTAAATCCACAACTAGGGTTATGGGAACTATGAGCGATTAACAAAGTATGAATAACAACTAAGTAATTCTTGAATAGTGTTGAATCATGCATTGATAATTCTTTCATCTAGAAGTCTTTTTAACGAATGCACGCGTTAGAACTAGCCTTGTTGCTACTTCCAGTACCAAGGAGGTAGTTAATAAGAAAAGAATTATCAACATAGATTTAGTGTGATACTATCTAATATTCTAATGTCAATTGGTGCGAGGGTGAAAACAAAGCCTTACATTGATGTGATGTTTAATATGAGCTAAAGGTAAGGGTTAGCAAATTATACACACGTAACCGGACCAACGCTCCGGGTGAAATTCTCTATTTGCCGGACCAAGGACTTAGGGATACATAATTTACCACTTTTCATGTGATACACTAGGATAGGATTACTATTATTAGGATTACCGCATTATGAGCTTATGGGGAACACATGCACCTTAGTTTCTTTCTCTCATTGTTAACAACCAAAGTTCGAAACTTGCTCCCTTGTTCTCTAAACTACCATCAATTATTTGTTACACAAACCCTCCCCCCCCCCTTTACTTACAACGATTGCTTATACTTCTTTAGGGAGGTGTAATTTGAGCATATCAAGCGCCCCAAGGTGAGACACTTGGTCTAATAAAGCCCTTATCAAGCATATCTTTCAACTATTCTTTAAGCTCTTTCAACTCTAATGGTTCCATTCTATATGGAGGAATAGATATAGGACGAGTATCTAGGAGAACATTTATATCGATGTCTATCTCACTCTCAGGAGGGACTCTGGGAAGATCATCTGGAAAGATTTCAGGAAACTCTTTTACTACTGAAACTGACTGAATAAGAGGTATATCAAGACTAGAGTCATTAACTCAGACTAAGTGATAAACACTCCCCTTTGAAACTAACTTTCTTGCCTTACAGTATGAAATAAAGTGACCCTTAGGCACTACTGAACTACTTCTCCACTCTAAGACTGGCTCATTTGGAAACTGAAACTTGACAACTCGAGTCCTACAATCAACTAAGGCATAACTACCATGAAACCAAGTCCTAGCAACAGTCTTCAATTGATATGAAGCTAGTTCACCTAGCTTTGTATCTGTAACGTGCCTTACATCAAATATCTTTTGTTGTTCCTCAATAAAGTTCTATGGATCATCAGTAGTGCTCTAACTAGTGAAACTTGGAGGGTTCATCCCCAAGAACTCACGGATCCTCGAAGTATCATCCTCTTCTTGTCGAGCCCCCCTTTGTTGCCCAGCTTGGTTGGTCACAACATAGATTAACGTCCTTATCGCTTCCTGAACATGTCATTGGTAACTTCTCCTAGAGGTTGCACTTCAGGTGCATTGGGTACCCCTTGCACGTCAATATTACACCTAGTAGGATGACCTCTAACAACTCTTCATGGAAGCATGATTAACTAAAAAACACGTTCAAGAATGAATTAGAAAGAATTTGTTTAGAGATTAACTCTAACACACGAAGTGAGTATAAAAGAAGTGAGAATATTTCCTAAGTGTCGCAGCCTCCTAATTATAGATGTGGCGCGCTTCACACTGATAACTAGAACTCTACAGACAAAGCTTCATACACTCCCTAGAACTCTTGAACTCTGTGTTGTGATACCATGTTTTTCACGCCCCGAGCCTACACTCTGAGCGGGACTGGCACTCAAGAACCATTTCTGGCCCTAAGTGAACCCTTTACCTGTCTAGACTCTCAGCAGAAAACTCTAAGCATTATTACAATGATCAAATGTAGTTATAAGACAACTATCTCAAATTAAACTCGGAACGTTCAACGGTAAAACATTCAACTAGACATAGATGGCAACTCAAGTCTTAACATAAGAAATAACAATGTAAAGACAACTGAACTATTAACTGTCTATGAATCCTCTAAAACAAAGAGGGATGTCTAAAAAATACCCACCATCATCCTAACAACTTAAGTACTGAAGCAATGTAAAAGGAGCCCTCCGGTAAGCAAGGAGGCTCGCCAACTGACTCTGAGTGCTCAACTGGATCAACGAGGTGTTGAATGCTGATCTTGGCTACCTGTGTCTGCATCATAAAATGATGTAGGCCAAATGACATCAATACATTGAATGTACGATTATGCAAGGGGAATACTAAACATAACATAAGCTTGAAATGAATCTGGAAAAAAACATTTACCTTGGATTTACTCAACTCACGAATAACTTAACTGAAAATAAAGCAACAATATACATGAAATATATATATAAAACTTTTAAAACAGTAGAAACAACTTAGTTTGTTAAAGAAAATTCAATAACAAACTCAACTTTACTCATATAATAAAGTAATATAGTTTATGTTGGAGTTTCTCTAACCGACAACCACCATTATGAGACTAAGTGGTGATACAATGTCTTGTCCACGCTGCCAGAACTGTCCTATACTTTTCCGTCATAGAGGACGCCTTAACTAAGTGAATTCATTAGTCTATGCTAAAACGCACTCAGGAGTCATCTAAAAAGTATAATCATTTACTACACATGATGACTACATGGTGTATGGAGACTTGAGTTTTTATGAACTCGCGTCCCCAAAATGTACTTAGCTCATATGTTTTAAAACAAAACTTCTTTCTTTGGTTTGAGATAATTACTCAAAACTTAGCTTAAAAGCTCTCTTGGAATCGATGTTCCCTTTCTTGCTCAAATGTGAAAACATTTCTAACTTTTGGAAATACTTAGTTCCCGTATAATCTTTGAATAAATGAACTTTACTCTTAAATCTTTAGTCAACTCGAAACTTAGGTTTGAAGAAAAAGTTAAAACATTTGCGAAAGACTTTTGAAAACTTTATGAACTTCTCTTGACTTGATTCTTAACTTTTAGACTTAACTCTTAACTTTCCTTGAACTGAATTATGGATTCAAAGTTCATGATCTCATGATGTTTAGACGTACCTTAAAGTGTTGGAATCAACTAGAAAACATAGGTACGTTGCTAAGCAACTAGTACAAAAAGATGGGGGGAAAATGGGAAGAACTGGCGTCCCTGGCGCTCTGAGAGACGCGGGGCGCCAGAGGGTTAAATTCAAAGACTATCTTGGGGAGCTCTGTCTGGCGCGGATCCCCAAAGGTCAACATTTAGAAACTGCTTTGGGGAGCGCTGAGAGGCGCGGCGCCCCAACCCCTTCCCCAGAAAATCCTAAATTTTGTTCTTCGTTTTTCAACTCTAAACCTTCTAATTTTACTTGGTTCTTTCCCCAAACACTTAGAATCAACTATACCATCAAAATACATCAGATTCTACTCAAACTTACATCCAAATTCATGAATCAAATTCAAGAAACTTCAACAACAAGAACCCACAAGATTTCAATCGAATTATCATCAAGAACTCATAGGATTTACTTTCAAAACTATATAACTTCGCTGAATTGAATCATGATTGGCGTGTGGGTGAACTAACTCAATGCTATATGATCTCACATACCTCGTAGGGCTCACCCCTTGACGAAATACACAAGTAAACCTCCAAGAAATTGACGAATCTTGAACTTTCTTCAATTTTCTCCAAGCCCTAGAGTGAATTTCAAATTGACTAAACTGATCTAATTCTTATTAGACCCCAAATAAACTTTTAAAAATGCATTAAAATAATTGGGTAAGGTATAGACTGAAATACCCTTCCCAAATCCGGTTTTAGACTTTCTTTATTTGAACAGCCTAACTTCAGATGATCATATCTCAGTCATACAAATTTGGAATCACGCAAAAACTCAGCAGCATTTGAAAGATTATTCCAAGATCTTTCCTATGATATCTGGAAACACACCTAACTTATCCTGAGCTAGGAGTTAATAGAATATCCCAATCAAAAAGATACTTGTAACCATTCACAAGCACAAACAGAATAAAATGGAATGGAATGAAACGTAAACTACACCATTAATAAGTGCAGTAAGTATAATTATTATTTATATCCATAAGAAATAAACACACTAACTATTAGCTCGTACTATGTCTAAGGTAGTTCCAATTCTAACATGACTTCCACAAGTTGTATTTTTTTTTTGTGTGTCTTATTCTTCTTCAACATTGTATTTTCAGCCGACGTTCCATATATTCAAGATCATTAGTGCGATTCAAATTTAGTCAAACTCTCCGGACACCGGGTAGAAAACCAATAGAAACTTCCTGCAAGGGCGCTGGTTGATATTGGGGACGGTTCTTGTCCAAGACATAATTAATTTTTGGCATCACGTTCTTAAATCCCAAAATATCATTCTCTTGAATTTCCACCTCAAGATCATAAAATGCCATCACTGAATTGATAGGATGACTGATCATTTCATAGTACTCATTCCACATATCCATTATTGCAGGATCATTCTTTTTTTACTATTAATAAGACTAATCCACTACTCAAGAGAATTTACCAATGTATCCTAGATTCATAAAATATAACATAACACAAGGGCACCAGTGTTCCAATATAACATTCCGCAATGACATATACAGACTCTCCTCAGTAAAGATAAGAAGCAGAAGAAGATATAGAAATTTGAATGGAGAGAAGACTTCAAAAATTAATACTTTAACTTGAATCCTTCAACTTCAATATACTATTGCGCTAGAAATTTTACCGTATTATTTGAAATAGATCTTGAAATTTTTGAAGAAAGAAAGGAGGGCATTAGTGTTTAGGGAGAAATAAGATCGATCAATTAGTTTTTAGTGTATATGGGTCTTTAATTGGGTTCGGGCATGTCACGCCCCGAACCTACTCCCTGGACGTGACTGGTAATTGAGAACCATTGTTGGCTCCAAGCGAACCCTTGGCCTGGCTCAACTCTTAGCGCAAAACTTACTCATCAATAAAAGAACTCAAAGGAAAGCTTTAACTCAAAAGTCTCAAATACTTAAACTCATAATATTTAAAAATAAACATTCAATTGGCCAAAGAGGCAATTCAAGTCTCAACATAAACAAAGGAAATGAAAGAGACTCATGAATCACCACTGTCTATCTATCTATGAAGCCTCTACTAACTGAGATTGACATCGAGACAAGACCCGCGACATCCGAATAACAATATTAAAATGATAAAACATAAATGAGGGATCCTCCAGAAGCAAGGTTGCTCACCAAACAACTTTGGAACTTCAAATGGTATCAACGAATCGCTTGTTGATGACCCTGATCTCCTTTATCTGCATCATGAAATGACGCAGGATAAATTGCATCAATACATTGAATGTACGAGCATGTAAGGGAGAAACTGAACATAACATAAAGCTTGAATTCGGAAAGAATGAAACGTACTCACCTTAAAGCTACTCAATTCAACCTCAGCTCAATATAGTATAAAACAACAATAAAGATGCAATTTATATAAATCATTTAAAATGGTAGATAACAACTCAATGTATTTCAAAATACAATAGTAACTCTGTTCGTATGCAAAAATATAAAATAACTTTGTTTGAGAGATTCTCTAACCGACAACCATCACTATGAGCTATGTGATTATACAGCGTCTCGCCCACGCTGCCACAACTGTCCTATACCTGGCTGGGTGTACAACTCCTCAAATAAGTGGATCCACTAAGCTATTCTTAAATATCAATAAGGAATCATCTAAAAAGTATGACCCTTTCTACCCACGTTGGCTACGTGGATTATGGGGGTTGTGAGTTGTTTGAACTCTCCCCAATATCGTTGCTCAAAACTACTCCCAAACTATAACTTAGCTCATATGTTTTAAAGAAAACATTTCCTAATCCTTAATTCTGACATTATTACTCAAATGATTTCTCTAAAAAGAGATAGAACTCAAAAGTGCTCCTGAACTCTTTTGGAAATCCGTGTTTCTTTAATGTGAAAATATTTACTCTTGGGAATACTTAGTTCCCATAAATCATTTTGAAAAAAATGAACACAACTCTCATCATCCTCAAACTCAATTACTCAAGTCTTAATATAACTTTTAAAAGATTGTAAAAGACTTCTCTAAATGACTCGAAAGAACTCTCAAGACTTGACTGTTAACACTATCTAGAATTTGAATTATGAATTCAAGGGCTATGATTTCATGTTATGGATGATCTCTCGATGTTTAGATATAGTTCAGAGCAGTTAGATTCAATAGGGAGTAAATGTACCACCTTGCAAGGAGCTACATTGAATTTCAGCAGTTCCGCGGGCAAGACAGTTTCGCATTGCGCTTCAGCTTGTCTCAGACGGCGTATCAATTATTTTCCAGCCTTCGGAAGTCACTTGGAGACCCTTGAAGGTCATGGGATCACCTTGACTTTCAGCCAAAATGGGCCCCAAGGGAGGGGACAAGGCTGACTTGAGTTAAGGGATACTCCACCTTGTCCCACCTAATCTTTGACTTTGTAAAGACACTCTTGTAGACCTTTATTTTTGCGAACTTGTCCCTCAACATTCTTAGCTTTGTTTTTACAGATTTTAAAGTATATTGTAAAGGGTTCACTTGGATGAAGAACACTTAGAGAAAATATCAAGAAAATTGGCACTTGCCTCCCAAAACTTGCTCTCTTATTTTTGCTTTCTTGTTGGTTGTTTAAGGTACTATTTTACAGATTGTTGTTGCACTTTTGTGTGCTTGTTTGTGTTAGGACTGAGCTTACGAGGAGTTGTGCAAGCCCTCCTTAGCTGTTGCACGAGACCTTAGAAAATAGGCCTGTGACAAGTGGTATCAGAGCATCAGTTGAATCATGACGTCGAAGTCTCAACGCAACAAAGAAGGCGGTCAGGAGAGGGAGCAGGAAGTTCAGAGAGACACTGCCAAGAAACGTGACAAGAGTAGGGGAAGGGAATCTTCTTCTAACCCACCTGTTTGTGGCAGAAGCCTTGGGGAAGAAGGAGAAGTTTCCGAAACCAGCCAACTCGATGAGAAGATCATCGGAGTTGAGGCTGGTTTGTCGGCCTTGAATAGGCGACTTGTGGTGTTCGAAAACAATTTTAATTCTCTTGAAATGGTTGATCTTGAGGGCCTTGATGAGGTGAAGAGTAACCTTGAAGAGCTTGAAGAGGTTAACAAGGAAGGTCTGACCAACCTCGAACTTAATCTCACCGAAGCTCTCTCCTCTCTTCATCGAGAGTTTGAGATCTTGAAAAGGTAGGTTGATGAGACTGCCGATGCGTGAGCTGTTGGTCCCGTTACAGTCCGTGATACACGCATTGAAGCTCCTAAGCCAAAGGACTTTCGTGGTGAAGTAAATGCCCAAGACATTGAGGATTTCTTATGGCAAATGGATGCTTATTTTGAGCATGTTTTCATGACTAGCGAAGCTGCCAAGATCCGGACAACGGCTATGTATTTGAGAGACACCGCTATGTTGTGATGGCGGAGGAAAAAGGCGGAAATAGAGAAAGGGGTTTGCACCATCAATGATTAGGAGCAGTTCAAAGGGGTGCTAAAGCGACAATTCTATCCTCAAAACGTAGTGCATGAGGCTCGTCGGAGGTTGAGGGAATTGAAGCAAACATCCTCTATTCGTGACTATGTGAAAGAGTTCACGAAGCTCACTCTCCAAATTCCGAGTTTGACCAGCGAGGACTTGTTGTTTTACTTCTTTGATGGTCTCCAAATTTGGGCCAAACAAGAACTTCAAAGGCAACAAGTTCGTGACGTTGATGAAGCGATCGTAGTGGCTGAATCTCTTACTGATTTTTGGGCAGATGCAGCGAAGGGGAGGTACAATTGGAGAAAAAATGTTCCTCCCAAGGTGGATAACAACAGGAACAAGAACAAGCCAGTTTCCAATCGAGGCAGCGATACATGAGGTAACAATCGAAATCAGCCTTCTAATTTCCAAAAAAACTATGAGGATCGTAAGAAAGGCGTTCCACATCGTGAGGGTTGTTATATTTGTGGTGAGACTACTCACGCTGCCCCTTAATGTCCGTCTTTGAGTAAGTTGAATGCGATGGTTTCTGTTCAAAAGCAACATGAGCAGGCTGTGTTGCAAATCGGAGGTCCATTCGGGCAGCAAAGTGGACAGGCGAATGGGGTAGAGAAGGGTAAGAACGTTGTTGTTGGTATGTTTAATCATATGGCATTGTTTAATCACATGACGCTTGCTGTGTTGGCTGCCCAGCCGGCTATTATAAGGCCACGCGAATCACTGTTCGTCAATGCCAAGTTGAATGGAAAAGACATTAGAATTATGGTGGACACCGGTGCAACTCACAACTTTGTAACGAAGGAAAGGGCCAAGGACCTTTGTTTGAATTGTGTTGGTAGTGATACGATGTTTAAAACCGTCAACGCCCTCCCCACTACTGTCCATGGTTTCGCTCCTAAAGTCCCCATCAATTTAAGAGGGTGGAAGGGTTTGACGGACTTCACCATTGCGCCTATGGATGTGTTTGACATTATTTTGGGGCTGGACTTTTGGTATGAGGTTAACGCGTTTATTTCTCCGCGCCTCAACCAACTTCACATCAGCGATGCCGGAGGTCCTTGCGTGGTACCCCTTATTCGGGTACCACAAAAAGGGATGCACTTGTCCGCCATGCAGATTGTCAAGGGATTCAAGAGAGGGGAACCAACCTTTCTTGCTACCCTTGTTGGAGGCGTCGGAGACTCGATCGAGGCAGTAGCTTTGCCTCCTTGTGTTGAGCAAGTCCTTTTTGATAATAGGGATGTGATGCCGGAAGAACTTCCCCAACGATTTTCACCGCGAAGGGAAGTTGATCACCAAATTGAGTTGGTTCCCGGGGCAAAGCCACCTACCATGACGTCTTATCGTATGGTGCCCCCGAAATTGGAGGAACTCAGAAAGTAACTTAAGGAGCTGCTGGACGCGGGACATATTAGGCCTTCTAAGGCGCCTTTTAGTGCGCCTATTTTGTTCCAAAAGAAGAAGGAAGGGACGTTGCGGTTGTGTATTGATTATCGGGCCTTCAACAAGGTCGCGGTGAAGAACATATATCCCATTCCTTTGATCGCTGGCCAAGGTGTTCACAAAGATGGACTTGAGGAAGGGTTATTACCAAGTTCGGATAGCTGAAGGTGACGAGCCAAAGACTACTTGTGTCACTCGATATGGGGCTTTTGAGTGGCTGGCCATGCCTTTGAGTTGACAAACGCTCCAGCTACATTTTGTACGTTGATGAACAAGTTGTTCCACCCCTTTTTGGATCAGTTTGTGGTTATTTACTTGGACGATATAGTCGTTTATAGCAACAACATAGAGGAACATGTTGAGCACTTGTGCAAAGTGTTCAAAGTCTTGCGTGATAATGACTTGTGCGTGAAGCGGGAAAAATGCAGCTTCACACAGCCACTTTCCAGTTCAATGGACACACTATTAGCATTAGTGAGATAATGATGGACAGCGATACGGTGGAGGTGATTCGGGATTGGGAGGCTCCAACGAAGGTACCAAAATTGCGGTCCTTCCTTGGCCTCGCCAATTACTATCGACGCTTCATATTTGGCTATTATGTTATTGCTGCTCCACTCACTGACTTGCTGAAAAAGAGTCGTGAGTGGGAGTGGACTGATTTGTGTCAAACTGCCTTTGAAAAGCTTAAGGCAGCCATTAGCGATGAACCGGTCTTGGCGCTGTCAGATTTCACTAGGGCGTTCGAAATTCATACCGACGCGTCTGATTTTTCTATTGGTGGCGTCCTAATGCAAGAGGGCCACCTGATATCGTTTGAGAGCAGAAAACTGAATGATGCGGAGCGACGCTATTCTGCCCACGAGAGGGAGATGACGGTTGTAGTCCATTGTTTACGGCCTTGGCATCATTATGTGTTGGGTGCTCACTTTGTTGTCAAGACGGACAACGTCGCGACAACTTATTTTCAGTCCCAAAAGAAGTTGACTGCCAAACAAGCCCGTTGGCATGACTTCTTGGCTGAATTTGATTTCACGTTTGAGTATAAGCCGGGGAAGGCTAATGTTGTAGCCGACGCGCTTAGTCGCAAGGCTGCCCTTGCTGCGATTATTAGTTCAACTTGCAGCAGTGCTATTGATGATATTAAGGAAGGTATGTAACATGATCCTGTGGCAAAACAACTTCTCGTTTTGGCCCAACAAGGCAAGACGAAGAAGTTTTGGGAGGAGAATGGTTTGTTGTACATCACAGGCAGACGTGTGTACGTGCCGAAGTGGGCTAATCTTCGGCGTACTTTGATCAAGGAGGGTCACGATACGGCATGGGCTGGTCACCCGGGGCAGAAGAGAACGTTGGCATTGCTGGAATCCTCTTATTATTGTCCTCGAATGCGAGATGACATTGAGGTCTATGTGCGTACTTGCCTCGTTTGTCAACAAGATATAGTTGAAACGAAGGCACCGGGTGGACTGCTTGAGCCACTGCCTATTGCTGAAAAACTATGGGACAACATGATGTGAGGTCGAAATACATATTTTTAATCATTATTTGCCCCATATTTATTATTGATATTTGTCCTTTTTGAGCATAAATTTAATGAATTGTCCTAAATTGTGTAGTTTATTTGTAGGGTTAAAATTGTGGGAAAATGAGGAAGTTTGGATCTAAAATGAAATTAAAGATGGAAGGTTGAAGAAGCAAATCAATCAGACAGCTTAATGGATTAATTGAATAAAATAATATATTTATATATATATGGGAATGACGGCTGCAATTGAGGAATTTCAATTTTGAAGGTTGCTGCTGCCACATGGCAGCAAGTGAATAGTGAAGAAACTTGTTGAGGCGGCAGCACCATGATTCACGCGGCGGAAAAAAATAAAAGGAATCCAATTCCTTTTGGTTTTGGATTCCTAATTTAATTTAGGGTTTCTATATCTATAAATAAGGCATGAAAAGTTATTCTTGAAGGGGAGCCAAGAATCAAGATACAAGACACAATATAAATTTTCTTCTAGCTTAGGAACTTTGGAAGAGCCGCCATGGAGGCCGGAAAATTGTGGTTTATTCTTTCCTCTCCTTTATTATTTATTTGTATTCATGATTTATAACAGATAGTTTAGCTATTGTTCTTAACTTTTTTATGATTAACACAAACATATTTATTTTAATAAATTGTGATTGTGTTCTTGAGATAATGAGTAGCTAACTTTCATAACTAGGGTTGTGGGAACCATGATCGATTAACAAAGTATGAATAGTAAATAAGCAATTCTTGAATAGTGTTTTGCATGCATTGATAATTCTTTCGTTTAGAAGTC
>JAJOOS010004377.1:0-25343 GCA_029582725.1 Solanum chiquidenum | reverse complement strand
ATTAGATCATATCATTTTCATTGTTGGAACTCAAATAATTAGTTGTTAGAAATTTAAACACCATAGCTCATCATATCATTTCTTAAAGTATGATCATTATTTTAAAACCAAGTCAAATTGTTGTTAGGAAGATTAATATGCTTGAGTCGTCCCTGTCTCATGTATTAAATTGTCAGCGCAGTTGGTTAGCTATGTGCTAGAGTTTTGTTTCAGTGTTTGTATTTGTCTTCAAAATGATCAATGAAACATACAAGACCTTACCCTTCAGATGGATGGACCATCCTATTCTTGATATGATATCTTCATCAACAATATAATTGGTCTCATTCAAGCTACTATATGTTTATTTCCAACTTTTTTTTAACTTAAAGTCACCATCCTTACAAAGTAAAGTTGCACATTATATCTTCAAACCAGGTAACACTTCTCAATTTTCAGCAATCAGCAATTGCAAACTTTGGCTTAAAATATTGAAATGGAAATTTCCACAGGTCGATACATCTAAAATAAGTTACTTATTGTATGGCTATCTCCATATTCTTTTTCTCAACTCATTTTCGCAAAAATGTCAGTGTACACAGCTTAGAGGTGTTGCGGAGGAGCTGATAACAGGTTTCAAGAATATGATAATATTGTAGCATAATAAAAGAAAAATGCAATGTAGCAAAAGCACCACATGTATCGCGAGAGGCGAGATTCAGAGGGGAGTGAAGTAATAACCTGCTGGCTGTCCCATCCCATAGGGCATTGATGGTTGCATTCCAGCGCCATAGTAGCCTGGGGTAGCTCCTGCAAGTCTGGACAAACCCATTTGGCCTTGCATCCCGTTGCTTGCGTATTGCTGCCACAGCTGTTGTTCCTGCATTAACAAATGCTGTTTCCTCTCCTGTTCGGCCATTTGGACATAAGAAGGAGGTGGCACAGCAAGGGAAGCAGCAAATGGATCTTGGTTCCCTACTGGTTGGACTGTTCCATCAGGGGCAGGTAACGCAAGCATAGGTGTTGCAGTCTTTCCCACTCCAGGCAATGCTACGCTGCTGGCACTCCCACCAGTCACCTGAGTATTGCTCACGTGCTGCCTCACGGTTCCCTGATCGTACATCCCGTTTAATAAAAGTGAATCAAAACCACCTGCTAAATCAGCCGTCTGCTTTGACAAATTACTGGCGGTTTCTACCAATGCTAACTCCCAGTCAGCTTTGCCAATCTCAGCAGCTGGTGTCTGCCAAGCTGAAGTTACTTGTCCAGTCTCTCCATCAGACGGGAATGCTTCCCAGGAGGCATTCCCCTTGGCCACAGGCCCAGAAAATAAAGCTAATGCCATTTTATTTCCCTCACCATCAGCTGTCACTCCATCATCCTTCAAATTCACCAAGTCTTCAGTTACCTGCTGAGCATGTGCCCTTGGCTGTGGTACAGGTTGAGGAGGAGCAGGAGGAGGAGGTGTGTGATTCTCGGGTGGTGGGAGAGCTTTAATTTCGTTCATATCTGGTGTTTTCTCCTCTTTAACTGCTGATGAACTCTCCACCCTATTTATCTCAGGGCTCCTTGGCCTATTTGCCCTCTCTCTCAAGAAGCCCTCAAGTGTGCCCAAAAGCTTATCAGTGATGACTTGCACTTCTGGGAACTCGGATGACCTTGCAATCCCAACATCCTTGCACCAATTGTAAGTGCCCACAAGCTCATCGATCATCTTTGCTGCACTAACATAAGCATCAAAAGTCTTGACACAATCAGCATACTCCATCTCTGCGAATCGATCCAACAAAATATGTAATACCTCACAAATATCAGCATAAAGCTTGAAGCTCTCCTTCACAAGTGAATATAATGCTGCCAGCACCATCCTACTATCCTTGGCTGCACCAGTTGGTCTACAAGCCAAGAACCTATCAAGAAGCTGAAGCAATTGATTCAACCTCTCTAAAACCTTTTCAGGCTTCATTTCTCTGGCTGGCGTCACCCCACTTTTCTCTTCCCTTCCAGCAGACTCATCAGGCTCATTAAAGAACCTCTTTCTCCTATCCGTCCCATGTCCATCGGACCGATACTGACCATAACCATCACCGTCATTCAACTTCCTATCATAAGTAGAAAACTCAAGCTTCTGATCTAAATAAATGGCATAAGTCCTAACGAATCCAGAATGATCCCAGGAATTAGAGTGCGCTTCATCACGAAAACCAGACATATTCAAAACCCTCATCCCTCTCCGACTTGCATACATGATCTCTTGACCAAGTACAGGGTCTCCATCAGTTAATAGCCTATGCACAAGCACTAAGGCCTTCAACGCCACAACCCAATCATGGGTTTTGCTTAACCTCTTTGACACTGCAAAAACAAAAGCACTAACATACCCTCGAGAATTAGAGGTCAAGTGCAAAATCTCCCTGATATATTTCTCATCTGCTGGATCATTATCATGAGTGGTTGCTTTCACCACCAATACTTCAAGGTCCGGCGCAACATTGCTGGTCACTTTAGCTAGGCTTATACTAGTTTGATCTTTCACTGCACCAATTGCCTTCCTAATACTCATAGACATCACAATTATCTAATCCAACAACAACTTGTTGCCTTTAATTACCTTTCACAAAAACAAAAACAACAACAAAAAAGAATCCTTTAATCTAATATTATTTGTTTTCCGCTATTCAAATTGATTACAACTAGAATTAAAAAAAAAGTAAAATGCATCTTGTTGAAGCGTGACCATCTCATCTAAAAGTTTAAGTTGTACGTGAGAACATATTATTAACACAATTATAAGCCTAATTCTTTATAGGCCAACTATGTGAAAATTCTTCTACTTTTTTTTCTGAATTGTATGATCATCTCATATGTGATTAAAATTCGAAAAGTATTACAACATCACAACTCTTATAATTAAAAATATTTTGAGGGTATGATTTTTTTTTTTGATTTTACATATCCTGAATAAAAACAACAACAACATACCCCTTGTATCCCGATACTATCATAAAAAATGGAAAATATTGTAAGTACATTTAACAAACAAAACTTATAAAATTAAAAAAAATCTAAAACCCCTTTTTCAGTTATTCACAAAAAATTGAATAGATCCGAGTCAAAGCCGGCAATGATGAAATTTTCAAAAGATCTTTCAGTAGATATCAGTAAATACGAAACGTCAGTTTACAAAATGCAATCGTTAGAACTAAAATTACTGAATACCCAGATGAAATCACATTGAAAATTGATAAATAAGGGCAAAAATCTCATACCCTTTTCGGAATTTCACCCGATCGGAACTGATCGGTTGTTTGCCGCCGGCGATTCTGTTTTTTTTTTTTGGCGGAAAATCCAACTGTACCAAAATTGATATATATATAAATATAGAACTGAGAGAAAAGAGAATTGAAGAGAAGAAAAAGACGCGTAGAGAGAAAGGGAAGACACAGTAATGGCTAAAGTGAGAGACTTTCTTGTATATACAGTCAGTCAGGACTCAGGGTGCCTTTTGTGGGTGTTTCTGACATATTCATATTCATTCTCTTTTGATTTGATTTAAATACAATTTTTCAAAAATATGTTTGGGTGACGGTGAGACCTTTCCTTACTCAAGACTTTTATTTTACAACTTCTGGTGTCTATGAGTAGATATATGTGACGTAATACACATAAATCGTCATGAAGGATGCACATTATCAGATAAAAATAGAGATGACAAAATCAAACTCAACTCGTTCAATTTATTTAAATTTGGGCGGGTTAATTCATTAGCTCAACCCAATACAACTCAACTCATTTCAACCCATTAAAAATTGAATTGATATGTAACTCGAATTGGCTCATGAGAAATCTTGTCAAAATATGTTTTAAAAACTTTTTTTTTCAATTTGATATGTTATATATAACCATAATAATGAGAGAGAAAAATATTAGGTGCTAAAATGAACAAATAAAAGAATTAAGCTTAATAAAAATTGGGTTGGGTTGGATTGGATCTTTGACCCATTATATAACTCATTACCTAATCCGTTTTGATCCGACTCATTTCGATCCAAACAAATTTGAATTGGGTTGGGTCTTGACTCGATTTTTATCTTAACTCATTATAACCCGTCCAAATTTGATCCAACCCACCGTCACTGAATTGTCACCCATATGTAAAAGCATGTGTCTACTTTATTCAAGTTTATATAAGTTTAAATGTCTATTTGAACATATTTAAAAATTAGTAAACATAAATATCAACTAAATATAAATTAAAAAATATATTTACATTTCAACATTATTTGTCCAACAATAAAGTTATACAATAATTTAATAGGAAAAAAGTGTGAAATATATCCGAATTTTGACCGAGATTGTTGTTATAATACCAAATTTTGAAAAGGACCTTTTACCCCCTACACTATTTAATAGTGTATTTTAAAGGTATATATGTGTCCACGTGGACATCATAAAAATTGCATCATTATAAATAGTAATGTGTCCATGTGGGCATATATATACTTTTAAAATACACTATTAAATAGTGTAGGAGGTAAAAGGTCCTCCACAAAGTTTGATATCGTAACAGCAATATCGGCCAAAATTGAAGTATTTTTCAGACCATTTTCCCTAATTTAATTAAACGACTTATAATATACAATTTAAAATCATAATTGGCAAAAGTAATCCATTAAAAAGGAACACAGAAAGTACCAAATTATATGACACGGAGTAATACTATGATTTTCTTAATCCCAAAACCAAACATTCCCTTAACATACTATAAAATGCAGAATTTTATAATTTATAAGCTATGGTTATTAGTCAAATTATGAGGTTTCAAAAGTTGTTATTCCTATTTTGAATATTCAACTGTATATTAAATTCTTATTGTTCCTTTCATGAAAAAAATATATTATTATTTCTTTTTATAATACTTTCCTTAACTTGGAATGTGGACAATTTTCCCTAAAGATTATTGTATTTAGTGTTTGTTTCATCAATCTGTTATTGTTTGTGTAATGGAATATTATGGCGACTAATAAGAATCTTTAGTGCAATTACAAATAAACTCTTTTGTAAATCTATTTTTTTTCACTTAATAATTTGATAGAATTGAGTACACTCTTAAGTCTTAATCATAATTTATGTGAGATATTTTTTATTATTAATCTTGCATCCAAAATATACATCATACTTCTTTATTTATAAATAAATAATTTAATTTTAAAATTTTAATTATATTTATAATTTGTTGTTTACATCCAAAATATACATCCAGAATTGTACCCGCAATATTTATCAATAAAATTATTTCTTCTTATTTTATTATGATTGCAATTTATTATCGTGTCACTTTAAAATTTGTTGCAAACAATACTTAAATAAGTAAATGATGACATATCTCATTCTAAATTGTGATTATCCATTCCTTCAAAGTTTTAATGAAAAGTCCTTTTACAAACTTTGTTATAAAATCTACTGCAATATTTATTCAACTTCTTATAGTATTATGTGTATTAAGTATTAAAATTGTCTTCTCTCTTGCTTTGCCTTAAGGATTAAGCAAAGGCAATATTTTTATTACTTGTAGGTTGTATCTCTCTACCAATAGAAAATGTTGATTAATTCAAAACTTTCTCTATAATCTTAATAATTAGTCGTGTTTAAAGTAATCTTTTGTAACCACGCTCTATAAACAAAAAATGATGGATACTTAAAAGAGAGAAAAGAAATTTTCATATCTTGTCTCTCTTATTTTAGTTTTATATTTAATATTGTTAATTTGAGTTTGATTGCTTTTAACTTGTTATTAGCACGAAACTTTAATCTCATTTCATTATTTTGAAATTGAATTTCACAATCTTACTCTAAAATAAAAATAAAATAAAGTTATCTACCAGTTAGATCCCAAAAAAAAAAAAACATATCTTCTAAATAGTACTATTATATATAAATTGATATAAATAATAAGAGAAAAGCATATTTTTCTTTTTTAATTATTAAAAATATATATTGATACAATATCAGACGATATAATATTAACTGAGGAGTTTGAAAAATTCGATCTTATTACTACCTAAATAAACAACATTAACTATTAATAATTTGTCGTAGGAAAGAAATTTGTTGCGTTTTAAATTGTTATTCGAAACGACTACGACATACGTCAATAAAAAAAAAGGTTAAATATATTTATATTACTACAATACAAGTAGAGAAAAAGTGTGGAAAATTGGTTTTGCAAGTCACTTATAATTCTTTTTAGTTTATATGTAATATTTTTTTAAAAAAAATACGAAAAAATTATATTTTTTTTATTTTTTTATTTTTTTATTTTGTCAATGAGAATGGAAGAGTATTTAAGGAATATAATTCCCAATTTAAACAGCTTACCAAAGAACGCCATGTTCACCCTCCAAATCCACACCGTCGACTCTCCACAATCTCTTCCGACCACCATCGCCACCACTTCCTCCGCCGCACACGGCCCAAACCCTAACAGTGACCTTAGCAGCAGCAGCGGAAGCTTACATCTATCGGAACTTAGAGGAATCGCTCATCTCTTCCGCCACCTTCCCTCTTCCACTTCCACCACTATTTCCAACCCTATTTCCCGCACCACCACCGTCTTCATTGTCGCTGCTCCAAATTACCTCTCCCCTGATGATTTCCTTCTCTTCTGTGGAACTCATCTTGCCGATTTCACACATGTTATGTTCCTTAAGTAAGTTTGAAACAGAGCTGGATCCCGGAATTAAACTCTATGTTTAGAATTCTGCTGTAGTTTTGTATTTATCTGTTCATATCTACTATCTGATGTAATTTAGTGAATTTATACGCATAAATTTATGCTACACGTTGAAAATGTTGACTTTTTGTTGTTGTGGAGGATACGGATTAGGATTGAAGGTTAGTAGGTAGGAGTATGTTATCTTGTTATCCGTCCATACCAGTAGTTATAGCATTGCTACTGTAGTTTCTTGTCCTTCGATTTGTGTTACTATATGTTGTTTCATGTACTTCTGTTGTAGTTACTATGTGTTGTTTTTGTTACTTTCTGTTGTTTCTTGTACTTTTGTTACTTCTGCTTTGGACTTTTTTTTCCCTTGAGCTGAGGGTCTATCGGAAACTGCCTCTCTACCTATGAGGGGTAAGGTTTGCGTACACTCTACCGTCACAAGACCCCACTTTGTAGGACTATATTGGGTATGTTGTTGAAAATATTGGCTTCAGATCTATATCTGTGGTTTTTAAAGGTTATATATATGGTTGAGTGAGAGTCTTTGCATTTGCATGAAAGTTGTGGTGTCAGAGGGACTATACATTTGCATGAAAGTTGTGGTGTCAGAGGGACTATACATTTGCATGAAAGTAGTGGTGTCAGAGGGACTCTGCATTTTCTGGCTTAAAATTGTTTGTAAATTTGTTTATGTTGAATTTTAATACTGAATGTTTCAGGAATGATGGAATAGAACATAGTTACAGTGTGTTGATCAATATTGTTAATCAGTTGGCTGCTGATGGGTTTTACTGTAGCTTCAACGGCAAAAGGTTTAAGCCTACCGAGGTATCTAACTGCTGCTGCTGCTGTTATTATGATCATTATCAGTACCAGTATTAGTTTTTAGCAATAGTATTAGAGTTCATTACTGCTTTTATGTTTGTGGTTATGAATGCGTTTTATTTTTATTTTATTAGACTCTTTTGTTTATTCTGAATAGGGTGTGCAACTTTTCAGGTTGAGGTTTGCCATATATACTTTATTCAATCAGTGGTGTACGAAGAGTCGGCATATATTACAAGTACACCTCCTGTTGGTTATACTGAATTGCCAACATGTCCAGTGTGTCTTGGTGAGTAACTTGGCTTTCCTAAGTTTTTGTATAAATTTGAAAACATTTAGCACAACAGCTATATCTCAATGCCAAAGTAGTTGAGGTCAGGTTTATGAATCCTCAATATCCATTCTACTTTGTTTGGACTTGATTCATTTAACGACCTAATACTTGGAACAAATTAATGATTCTCTAGAACTGTAGTGTAAATGTCACACATATCCTTTTCTTTAATAATCGTGTTATCGTGCACCTTGACTAATTCCACGAGGTACCTGCTATCTTCCACCAACACGGATAGCAGGTAATAACTCTATCCACCAAGGCATGGACAAATGTGAATAGACATCTAGTGTTTTTTTGTCTCCACTGGAATGTGACCTGAGAACCTCATGGTACTCCACCCACCTCATTGACCACTAGGCCACACCCTTGGGTGCATATCACACATATCCTTCATTTCGTACAATCTCTAAGCAAATATTAGAGACTGTTATCGAACGCCAGACCTAAAGTAAAGTGTGTCAATAATGACCAACTTTAATTCTAGCTAGTTGGTATTGTTATGGATACAACAGGTACCTTGCTTCAGTTTGTTTATCACTAAGTCTGCATAGAATCCAATAAATTGTAGGTATTTTGAGATAACTCTTCGCCCGGTGATTTTAGATCCATCTCTTCCCCGCTTAACACCTTCAATCATCACAATGTCGTACTTGAAGACTAGTGCATTTGGAGGTCTATGTTGGAGTAGAACATAACAGAAGTATCTCAAATGACTCTCTTACTTTTTCTCTTCTATATGCACTATTTGACCTGTTAATGTGATCATTTCTTATTTATCGATATCATGTATGACCGTACATCTATTCTAGCATCCGCATTAATACTTATGGTTTTTCTAATTATATGTTGGAAAAACTTCACATAATATTTTCTACATTTTTACAGTCTTTTTTTCTACATTTTTACATGGAAACTTACACAATTCATGTTGGGAATTTCAGAAAGATTGGACCAAGATACAAGTGGAATACAGAGTACACTTTGTGACCATTCCTTTCAGTGCTCTTGTGTCTCAAAGTGGACCTATTTGGCATGCCAAGTTAGTATGCTTGTCTAATTTCTCCCCATTACTCTCATTTACACTGATGAAATTAAGTGCTTTGTCAATATTTATGAAAAAAGTCATGTATATGAGGTCTAAACAAGATCAGATTTCTACTACTAAGTTTCATGCATGCACTTCAGTTGAGGAGTGAGTGCTTATGGGTGAATTTGAGTTTTTTTTATCTTAAAACTGTCTTATGTGCACTTTGAGTTATATTGTTATGGTTATACTTTCATCTGTTTATTTGTTTTTCATTTTTATTTGCAAATAACGTTCTTGCCTAATTTGTCTGTTTCTGCATGTGTTCACTGACAATATTTTACTGTCTATTGTAGGTGTGTCAACTTTGTCAGCAGCAAGATGAGAAGCCTACCTGTTCAGAGTGTGGAACAATGAAGAATCTTTGTGTTTGTTTGATTTGTGGTTTTGTAGGGTGTGGAAGGTACATAATACATTTTCCCCCCTTTAACCATCCTATTAGTGAACTTAATAAGTTGCTATTGTGACTTGATGGTGTTTAAACATCTCTGACCAGCCCTTCTTTGACCTGTTCTTATCATAGATATGAGAAAAAGCATGCAATTAAACACTGGACGGATGCAGCACATCACTATTCACTTGAATTGGAAACCCAACAAATCTGGGATTATGTAGGGGACAAGTATGTCCACCGATTGAATCAATCGAAAGGTGATAGCAAGTTGGTTACTGTTAATTCCCGATGTACTGCAACTGAGGGAGAATGTACTACTTGTGGCGATGATGAGGATTCAAGTTTTAGTGGTGCCCTTTTCAGCAGCAAAGTTGATTCGGTATTTTTTTTCTTTGTTCTCTCATATCATTCTTGTTTCAACGACTTTTTGATATTCTTTAGGATCGTTCATAATTGGAAATCCCTCCATTTCCTGTCCTCTCCTTAGGGGTTTTATTTTGTTATTATCTGTCATATCTTGAAGCCAATTAAGTTAGTGTTTTACCTAAATGTAGATTGTAGATGAGTACAACAATCTTCTTGCTAGTCAGCTGGAAACTCAAAGACAAGTAAGCAAAACTTAAACCTCCTTTCATTCTGTTGATCAGCCTTTGCATTTTTTTCATCTTAGAAGAAGTGATATCCTGACCTGCTGTAACCTCTACTTAATTTCTCTGTGGCAGCAAGTGTGGGAGCAGTTTCACTATGCATGCATTTTAGCCAGAATTTAAGCTTGTTAAAAGAGTGAAAAAGTCCTTTCAGTTAATTAACAGTTTTGACTTGTGTTCCTCAGCATTATGAATCTCTACTAGCCGAGGCAAAGAGTGGAAAAGAGAGCTCAATATCCAGAGCAGTGGAGAAGGCAGTTTTCTCAAAGTTGAATGACTTGCAGGCTAAGATAGAAATGTATACAGAGGAGACAAAGTCCATTGCAGAGGTAGGGACCGATCAAGAAAAGTTTCCGTGCACAAACTTCCTGGATCTTTTCCGCACCTTATTTCTACTTTTATGTAACTCAATAACTTTTTGATTAATTACCTTTTGTTTTTAGAGGAATCAAGTGCTTTTGAAAAACCAAGAGCTTTTGCAGACAAAGTATAGAGAAACAGCAGAAAGGTACATTTATTTTATCTGACTTATGTTAGCTTTACAGTCATCAGTAAAGACTCGCCGGAGCTTGAAAATATCTGCATTTTGTTACATTTTCCATTAATTTATTTTGATACTAGTCAATTTGGATTTTGGTGATACCAATAGGTCGGCCCAATTGATTTGTACCGGTCTTTTTCTTCACTTCCACGTCACTATGCACTAAACCTGTGGTGGTTTAAACTAAACTAGACACTGCTATGTGACTAAAGTTGTAAATACATTTACCTGTGCGTAGGGAAAGGTTATTACTCAAGTCGAAGGACGAGAATAAACTGGACCTCAAGGAACAGGTACTTCCATTGCATTCCTTTTGGCTTGTCCAGTTTTTCTCTTTCCCGTTTAATATAGCTGAGTTTTCTTCTCGATTTTTGTAGATCCGGGACTTAAAAGTTTATGTTGAAGCCCAGAGGAAACTTTCAAACATGGGAATTTCAGATGGGAAAGGAGGAACTGTTCTATCTGTAGAACCCAACAAGCAATCTTCCAGCAATTCTCGAAGGCGAGGGAAGCTAGGTCGAAGACGGAACTAGTAGCAAGTGTTTGAGCACCTCCACCATCGTAGGTTGAGGGTTTGAGTCACCCCTCTACTAGAAGGGTAAGTGGAAACACTATTGATCATCCTGCGGGTGGAAAACGAAAAAGAACTAGTAGGAATTAGTCATCCTCTGCTCTTGTATTTTATACTACTAATAAGTCTTGAGCATTGTACATGGAAGAGTCTAATTCTGTGTTGGCACTTTGTAAATGAATTCTTCTTCTTCACAGATTTTATATAATCTAAACAACAATTTCTTGTCAGTTTTCACCAGAAAAGCAAAGCTTTGTAGACTCGGTCAAGTAGTTTCGAAATATTCAATAATTTGATTTATAATAGTAATGATAATTAAGATGAACAGGCATTGTGGAGGAAGGCAGTGTTTTAATGGTAACTGGTGGAATTAGAATTTTCACTAGAGGGATTCAAATTATAAAGAAATTAACATATCAAGAAGCTGAGGATGTTCAATATCTACTATATATATATATATATTAAAAAAAATAAGTTTGACCGTCTATGTATAATGTAATTTTATGATAAAGAAGTTTTGAATGAATGCTCTTCGGGTACCCTAGCTCCACCCCTACACACACATCTGGCTCCAAATTGTTATCCATACACCTCTCTCTACCAACAACCATGGAATTTCAAATATAGGTGGGTACATTTTTACTTGGTACTGGGTGAAACATAAGCCTTGAGACATGGGGCTTATGAATCTTTAATTTATGTTTTAATAATATAGAACAATAACACATAAATATTGGAAGTGTTAAAGTCATCACTTAAAAGATATTATCAAACTACACATAGTACCTTCCTAAAGTCTGATAATTCTGAGGCATGAAGATAAATAAAAAGTGAAGATATAAATTTCTAGGTATTTTCAAAGGGATGTTCAAATTATATTTAACCTCATAACATTTTCAATTAGCAATTATGCAATAATATGGATCATTATTTCATATTTGAGTTACTACTATCAATCTTTAGATGAAATTGAGCTTCCATTATTCATTTGTTGAAGAATTTGAGAGTCGTCAACATTGCTAATTAGGGAATTTGACACATGCAATAATAAGAACTATGGTTCGACTCCAAGCGTTGAACGTATTTAGAACGCACAATCAAACACTTGGGATGTAAGCCTCACACATGAGTCGCAGGGCGTTTTGCAAGTACCCCGCCTAAAAAGATTCAAACTTTTTGTTTCTCCTTTCTGTAACATGTAAAGGTACAGGTTTCATCAAAACACATCCTCAAACCACTCAAGTAACTTTGAGATATTCAGTAAAAATAGAAGGAAACAATTTGGAAATCATTCTTCTTTAGTAAAAGCTAAAAAGAACCATTGACAAAGGTAATTGTTCATATCTCCAACTATAATTAGGATTTCCAGATTACTGATGCCAAGACACCCTCTACTACATTTACACGTCCACGAACATTATCGGTGAACTGATGTAACCCTACTAAACAAACTCTACATTATCTAAATTCAGCTTTCTATTAACTACACTGGCTAATCTAGAAGCTTCTCCCCTTCCAAGAAAATTGTAATGGAGGGACGTTGAAAAACAACACAATGCAGTAGTACATACACTCGTCCTTTCAACGAAAACTGCCAGCATGTGCATGAGGTAACTACCTCTGAGGTTGATCTGAATTTGCAGCACCTGAAGTGCTTGGCCCAGTACCATTTTCAGCTGGGGGCAACGTTCCCCATTTACCTTCAGCCTCAAGCGGCTCAAGTACAACTACAGCACCATCATTTAGTCCCAATGCAAACTGATTCGGATCAGATGGATGTGCAGCGATAACAAGTGGATGCACCATTGCACTGCAAAACAAAATTCAAAAACAACCAAACTAGAATGAGAAAACACGAAGAAATACAGCTAAAGCATTTTCAGATTTTTTGAGTTTTTTTTTCCTAACAGTTTTTGGAAAGAAAAGCAGCAGTGTTCAATCACCTTGGATTAGCGGGAAGGTATGAAGTAGGATTGATCCGACATCTCCATCGCAGTGTATAAGCACTGAGAACACCTACACTTGCATCTTCAAAACTAACAAATATGGACTGGCTATCACAAGAATATGTTGCATGTGTAATTGGCCCAGTTACTTCTCTAGGTACCCACTGTTCAAGAGGAAAAATCCAATGTCAGACTTAAACTGGGCAGAATAACATAAGGGAAACACACAGTAAAGAATATTGAAATAATAATGTGCACATGTACTCTGATACTTTTTTGGTATTCATGATGTAAATGTGGTTAACGGATTCACCAGAAACGGAATCCAGAACCCACAGGCCTAATGGAATGGAAGTCTACTCATTGCAACTCAAGCTTATATGTATCCTTATTTTAAACTTGGGATTGGAAAGGATTAGAGAAGGGAAACCGCACCTGTTTGAGGCACTCCAGTTTAGGAGCTTCAAATATGGCTATCTGTGTTTCGTGCACTACCAACAATTGTGTCTGATCCTGGTGAAATTGTACACGAGTATCTGCTTGAGGAGCAGCTGCACGCCCAGCAGGAATCTGCAAGTATTTGCTTGTTTGCTTCTCCCAGGAATCACTGCTCCAAACACACAGCTGTAGAAACAGGGTACCTCATGATGCAACGGTTGCTCATACAAAACATCACAATTACAAAAGCTCTTATTAAGGAGAAGATTTGTAAAAAATTATAATATGATTGTGGTGAAGTAGGCTGGGTTACCAAACCAAGCACTTCCTTTTGTTGCAGCACATAAGTTAAATATATAAAATTGTCTCCCCCAACAGTTTATGCTTTTATATAGGGTAATCACACATGATATTAGAGCATGCTGAGGTCCTAGGTTCAAATCTCACATCCACCCATCAACAAAATACTTCCACATGCTTGGTCCGGAAAAAAGATTTGAACTGTGAGGAGGCGTATTGCATACATAAAATGAAATAAATAATTGGGTGCTCTCTCCAAAAACTTTGAAGTGTTAAGACAAGGTAGTCACACTATTAACCAATTTCCTCTCGATCAAAACTCAACTATCAACCTCCAAATAGTTCCACACTAAACTCATTTTTCCATAATGATTAGGGAAGAATATCTAAAATTGGTTTTTCAACCAAAATACATCTATATCAAATTAATTTACCTGAGAATCTGCTCCTGCAGATATAAGCACGTTGAGAGAATTCGAAAAAGCAAGCCCAGTTATTCTTTTCTGATGTCCTTTGAGCTTTGTCTTTACCTACACAAAGGGATCATACTTGATGTCAACGAATTTAAACTAAATACTGAATTAGTAATATTCCGAAAATCACAAAATGAAACAAATGTTTGAATAACTCAACCTCGTCAACTCGGACATTATATATCTGGATGGAGGAGTCATCCATTCCAATGGCAATAACATTGTTATCTTGAGGATGAAATGCCAAAAAGGTTGCTGCGGGTGGGGCAGGCATAAATGTTGTCATAGTCTGCATTTGCAACAGAAACAATATATAGAGATTAGTGGAAAGCAAAGTAAAGCAAAATAATATATAACTTCATGCAACTAATTCCTGATTTATAGCAGCTTCTTAGCTGAACTGCTAGGCAAAAGCTAGAGTGCAAGTTGCTCAAAGTTTCCCTCTTTCATCCCCACATATGCAACCAAATTACTTGTGGACAGCTCAGAATGAAAAGATGCAGCATTTTACCTTAAAAGTCATCATATTGAACAACGATATTTTCCCTCCAGAAGCTGACATGACGTAGGAGTCATTCTTTGAGAGTGCAAAACACGGAACAACCTCTTCAGGATTTGTGTCATTAGTATCATTTGTCATCAGTGTCCCACTTGCAGGTTGCCATAGTTGTGGGACAATACTTGCATTAGCCTATTAGAGAATTGCACAATGAGCTGTAATGATATATATTTGCAAAAGAGAGTTAAAGTTGTAAAAACCAATACCTTCCCTGTCGGGTGTCGGTCATTTCTGGGCCATTTCCAAAGTTTGTGCACAGCATTGGCAGCTAATGCCAATATAGCATATCCTGAATTTGTATATATCAACCTTGTAACCTGAAACTGGAAAATATTAGAAAAAAAGACTACTTTTTTCAGCTTAAATGGAAAATGACATTAGTCATTACAGATCAAGTATATGATGCAACCTCACATCTCATAAAGAAATTGTTTACAGGCAAAAACTTTGGTCATGGTTTTATTTAAGCAAAATAACTCATACCTTCGGTGCTGTTGCACTGTCAGGAAGCTTCAAGGATCTGCACTGTGATGGATCATTAATTTCAGTCGGTTTCCAGATTTTAGATTTATCAACAGGCTCTTCTGCAGTTCTTGGCCTTGCATCACCTAAATTGCGACTTTCACCATTCTACCAAGAAATTAAAATAAAGGGGCTGATCAACAAATGGTCCAAAGTCCTAAAACATACAAGTATGAACTGCACTAAGAAAATCTCTATTTAATTAGCAAAGTGTCACCAACCATGGATGCCATTGGCACTGCTCGATCTACAAAGCTTGCAGCAACAGAAGTGCTAGGAGGCCCAAAACTTCCCACCGTGGAGGGCTGCATACATGTAAAGCATTTTATCGACAGCCTAATATTACACAGTAATATTTTCAACATTGAAGAACAAGGAAAGGAAATGCATCAATCCATCTACCTTCACCGCAGAAGCAGAAGATACTCTAGAAGCATCAAATGGGCGATTTTCCATGGATCTTAAAAGCCTAACACCATCTGCATTTGCTAAGATTTTTAGCCCATTGTCACTCGTCGAAACAGCCAACAACATTCCTTCCTTGTTAAATCGGAGGCAAGGAGAAGCCTGGGAATGTGGTAAAAATGTGTAAGTAAAAAAGACATGGTTGGGTTGTTAAAGAATTGGTTGACTGCCATTTACCGGTAAGCCACCGTCAGCATCAGTAGTTGTCAGCAAGTTAACACTATCCATTTCCCAAAATTTGATCGTGAATTCATCACCAGCTGCCAAAAATCTGTTTTTAGTAGTGTCAAATTGCACTACCCCACCTGCACGCTTCCCCAGACCACTAAATGTACGCTTTACAGCTCCTTCACTTTCATTCCATTCAACAAGATATGACTCTCCTTCTTTGTTAGTCCCACATGAGAATAACCTGCAAGTCAATATTTCATGATATACCACAAACTTTAACCAAGGGAAAGTAAGAAAATCGCATCATGCACAGTTATGGAAGTCATTATGCAAACCTTGTTCCATCAGCACTATAGGCCATTGTGGTTGATGAATGACCTGGTGCATCATAGTCAACTCTTGAACCCATGTTATCGTATAACCACGCCTTTATTTTCCCATCAATTGCAGTTGAGAAGATAAACTGAGAAGACAAAAAAAGGAGCAGAAGACCCAAGAAGTTAGATAAAAAAATATCACTAAAGACAAGTAAATTAGATCTTCACATCAAAAGAGAAGCATTTTTGAATTCATGAATGCTGAACAGCCTCATAATTTTTTATTACTACTTGTTAATGCTCTTGTGCATATCAAAATACCTGAAAACTGTTTCTTCAAATCATATATGAAGGAAGAAATAGTTCCCGAAATGGGGAAAAAATCATCTAACAAGTTATAATAAATTTTCTGATAATTCAAAAGGAGGAGCTTGGTTAACCTGAATACTTTCTTTGTGATGTGGACATACTGAATAGACTGGTGCCTCATGGCCCTCAAAAGTATATTGCTTAGCCCCTGACACCGCATCCCACACCTGTGAACGAGAAATATTTTATCAAATACAGTTCATAACCATAACCAGTCAACAGAAAAAGGTGAACGGGGTGGAGGAAGTCCGACCCTTACAATCTGAGTCAAAGCACATAACATATCAAACCTTAATAAGCCTGTCATCCCCACAGGTTACGATACAAATCTGTTTGTTAGGGAAGGAAAAGGCAAGATCGTTGACACTTCCTGAATGAGCCTCAATCTGCACGTAAGGCCCAGTCAAAGTCCGTATTCATTCAGTAAAAGAAAGCAAGAGGTAAATATTCGGAAGGATTACAAAAGGCACATTACCTCAAGATGGTTTCTAAGATCATCGCCACCGTGATATGAGTAGACGTGCACAAGGTGCTTAGAGAATGCAACACCTAATGAAGAATCAACAGAAAGCAAAAGGAGAGTTATGGCCGATTATTGCAATTCAGTCTAAAAAATTTAGCTTTCAGTAGTATGAACTACTGAAACAAGCTTTATCATTCACAGAAAACTAAAGATTCCAGGATTTAATTTCATTATAGCCTCCAGACGACTTACCAAACAGAGTGCCATCAGGACTCCACATTACACGATTAACTGATGCAGAGTACTCACTTGCCATAGATGCCTGGTTGTTATTCAGATAATAAATTGGTAACTATGAGACTTATAAACCATCCATATGACCACAAATGATAAACAAGTGTGAATGCAATCAACAAGTTTCACACATACCTGCAGAGCCACTGAACATTGTGAAAGATCCCAAATCTTGAAATTTCTGTTAGCAATCCTCTCCCTAGAACCCAATTCCCAAAGCATAATCTCTCCTGTGCCAGTACCAACTGAAAATAAAGAACCATCAGTAGCAGTCCAAAACAAATGTACAATTGGTGTAGCATAAAAGTAGATCTAAAAATCAACATGAGGGAAATCAATTAAAGAAAACCAATTTCACTGTGTGGGAACTAACCAAGAAGCAAAATCTGCTGCACCGGATGGAAATCCATACTCTTGACTGCTGAACCCTGATTTAGAGTCATGACAAAAGCCTTGGGCAAATCATCTGATGAGTAGGAACTTTGCGCATGGCTTTGTCCGGAGTATCCACCAGGCAAAATATTGATAGGCATATTATTTACCTGTAATCAATTCATATAGAATCACTGTTTCTCTTAAAATACGAAAGCATCAAACACACAAAAGAACTTCCTAAAATATGAGCGGATTTGCAAGCCACAGTTTCTAACGTACAGCTCAGTTAAATACAAACTAATGTGTAAGCAATTCAAGATAATGGTAACATACTTCATCTGATACACCAAAAGGTCTTGATCTCTTTAACATGTGCTCCGAGTCAGCTGTTTGATAGTCTACTGTTGAGTTATTTGTAGGAGTCCTCGGACGCTTTAGCATAGCTGCTGCTAAATAATTAGCACATAGAGCAAGTATCAGTTTATGGTTAGCTAACTCTTAACAGGGGAGAGGGATTGGAGGAGAGAAATCAGTTTTTCAGATTTGCAAATACACTCCACTATATTTGTCAATGAATGGGCGTTCGCACTAGTATTGATGGACCTCAATAGAATCATTTCGAAGTTGTGATAAACGTACAATACCTGCTGCATTATTTGGAGTGGTAAAACCTATTGGTCCAGCAGATGCAGAAGGATGAGAGATTTGGGAAGTATTAGTCATCCACCCAGCAAGAGCGTTTTGCAGAGGAGCAGGTGCTTGCTGGAAAGGCTGAAAGGAACAAACTTCAATCTCTAATCATTCATGATTTACAAATGAAATTTAGCTAGTTTGCTTTTCTACTTACAGTTACACCATGAGGACCCAGAGCTTGAAAAACCCCCGGCTTTGGAACAGCTCCCATAAGTGGATGAGTAACAGGGGACGGAGCACGTGCACCATTTGGCTGTGAAGGACCGCAAGAATGGTCCACAAATAAGGTCTTTATGTCAGGATTAGGCTTCGGGCTCTTACAAAGCTGATGCTGCCAGTTCAAACTGCAAGAATAATGGGCACCTATGTGTAAGCCAACTACACTATAAATAAAAGAAGACAAAAACAAGAACCAAAACCGAAATGCTAGTATTTAAAAGTCTAATGCTCTCAGAAATAAACCTCTGGTTGATTAATGTCCGCAGTCTTGCATTCTTCAAGGAAGGAAAGGTCAGCTTATCACGAAAAAGGGGATTTGCTTCTATCAATTTCTTGAGTTCCAGAAGCATTATACCCCTAGCAGACTTAGTATCTCCATATTTAGATAATTGCTCGTTATCCCTGAAAATCATTGCAGACAAATCCAGAATCATTTGAAAATTGACAAAGAACACATTTAAAAGATAGACAAAATAGATATGGGAGCTAAGATAGCAATCTCTGAGTCAAGTCCTTCCGTTACCTAAAGTTGTCAAGAGTCAAAAGTTGTGTTATTTCTTTGAAAAGCTCTTCATTAAACGCCGAAAACACCTTCAAGTCCTTAACTAGGATCTCAACAGCTTTAGGACGGTCATTCCTAGAAGAAAAACAAAAACAAACTATCAGACATTTTAGAAATTATTGAAACACACAACAAGCATCTAAATCGAAAAGAAAAAAATCAGACTCACCTATCCAGAGCTTCAAGATACTTTTGCTTTCGGATCTCGAAGAAAATTTTCATGGAGTATCTATTATCATCAACCTTAGTGAACCCAGATAAGTACTTTTCCACTTCATCCCATTCTCCATTCCCCACCATTTCATCAAAATGCCTCATGTTAAAGTAAAACCCAGATTCTTGCTCCAATCTTCAAAACACCAAAAAAAAAACATAAAAAATTATACCACCAAACAAACAAAACCTCAACAACCATTATTACAAATTATAAATTCTTCTCATTTAATTGAGTAAAAAATGGTATATATAAAGACAAAAAAACCATTCACATACACAATTAATATAACAAATCAATCAATTCAGCTAATTTCTCACTCAACCCACAAATTTCACAACACTTTAGATCCCCAAACCAAAAACTCAAACAATTCTTCAATCTCCCACATTTACAACAACAAAAAAATCACAAAAAATGAGGGGAAAATAAAAACAAAACCCTACTTGTGAACAGCATCTTTGAATTTCTCCTCATCCAGAAACTGTAGTATCAAAAACACAAGCTCTCTACTCAGCGAAGACATCTCTCACCTGCAAAAAAATAAAAAATCCTCCAAATTCAACTCCAACCCATTAAAATTAAACCAATTCCATACAATTCCCCCAAAACAAAAACTCCATAGATCAAACACAAAACCAAAAAACCCCAAAATTTCCTCAAATTAAACTCACCCAACACCTAAAACACCTCATCCACCCACATATACGTGCATGTACATACATATACATATATATAGAGAGAGAAACCGCCTAAAACACACACACATACACATACACACAATAACATACATACCTTGAATGAATGAGTGAGAGACTAAACAAACAAAAAAATAGATCCAAGGTTTTTTGTGTCTATATATATATATGAGAGAGAAACTAGAGAGAGAAACAAAAAAGGTAGAATTTTGAGTACTTTTTTATATGGAAGAGAGAGAAAGAGAAAAAGACCATGTGTGAGTAGGGCTAGGTGGGGAAGAGACATATAAATAGGAGAAGGAAGGGAGTGATAAGAGGGGTTGAAAATTTATGAAATAATGTGATAAGTTAGTCTGCTTATCACTGATAAGTCAGTTTACTTATCAGAAATTTAAGGATAAGTGCTATGACTTATAGACTTGTTTAATACGTCTCTTAAAAAGGAAGATTTTTTTTTTAATTATTTTTTTTATTCGGCAGAAAATGCGGGAATTTCGATGAGAGAAATTATTCAGTGTTGTCGGCCTTATTGTAGCTTTAAGGACTCGCATCGGTTTTTTTTTTTTTAAGTAATGAAATAAATATTCGTTCCGTTCCAATTTAGTTGTCTTACTTTCCATTTTAGATTGTTTTTATTTTTTTATTTCTTTTTAGTTGTCATAGTTTTCTTTTTTATATAAATTTTGAATGACATTTTAAGATGTTTTTTTTCATCATCATAATATTTTTTCAAAAATTTATTTTTAAGATAATCAGTTATATTGACTCTTGAAAAATATAATATGACAACTAAATAGGAACAAATAGAGTATTTAACATGGTTTTTTAATTCTAGTATTTTATGTATGAATATAAGGAAAGAAGACTGAATTATTTTTTAAAATATAATTTGTGCTCAGTCAAACTATAAACTGGGAGTAATAACTATTTATGTTTGATAGAAGAACAATATAAGAACGAAAAATATTTATTGATTGACCAAAAATGAGAATTGTCATTGTTTTTTTCCTTATTTGGTAGAAAAATATTATGGGAACTAATTGGAAATTACTAGTATTATATTCTTTCCAAGTATAGAAAATATTTTCTTCGGTGTAAAATTATTCACAAAAAGTTATTTAATTATTATTTTTTGCCGAATTTGTACTTGATGCATTCTTAATTCAGTGTATAAATTTAATGATATTATGTTAATCTGAAAAAAAAAAATTATAATTAGTCAAAAGTTGCCTTTTTAATTTTCGGAAATTAGTGAATTTCTTAATTTAGCTGGAAGGTCAAAGAAGTTAGTGACTTAATCCGTCCAAATTTTTAAAAATAATTATTTTGAACTGGAATGTGTATATTTCTTTTTATGGAACATTTTTTGTTTGTTCTGATTTGTTCAGTTAAGAATTTAATTTGACTGAATCTAATTTGACTGAATTTAAATTTAAATATCGTGTTATAAAAAAAAATGAGATTTTTTTTTTATTAAATTGAATGTGATATCTGTTTTGAGATTTTACTAATCTAAATTTGTGCCTAAAAATCTAATTTACGTAATGAAGTATTTTTTATTAAATACGCTCTAAAATAATTAAAAATAAAAAAATATTTATAGCTCGATTTCATAGGACTAAAATAGCATTAAATTTTGCTAACCCTATTGAGAAAAATGTGACAACAAAATTTATTGTTATTTGACACAATGCACAATCCTTGACTGTTATAGATAGGGACGTCATAATTATTATTATTAAATTGTAACCAATTTTGTTTTTATATTTCTTTTGACTGAACAAATATAATTATTTTCCTTTTTATTTATTATATTTTCCTCTAAAAATAAATTTATTATATGTGCGTTTTGAAATTTGAACATTTAATGTACGGATAAACAAGAAGCAAATTCTTTTATTTTTTTTAGGAAAATATAATTTAATGGCATACACCTAAGAGATGACAATCTCAAATCTGTATAAATTTAAAATTTAAAGATTTATGTAATTTTTTAATATAAATGTAATAATAGCTCGATATTTCCTAGAAAGAAGAATCTAGGATGAGATAGATAAGCTTCCATTTCAATACTTTGACAGTCTCAAATTATTTATTGTTTTCTGTTTCACGTTTTTTAGAAACTATTTTATTTATATCAAATCATCTGTCATAATTTTTAAAAATAATTATCTCAAATTAGTTATAAGAATCTAGGAGGAGATTAGCTAGCAATTCAAATATTTTAATTCATATCAAATATGTGATTTTTAAAAATAGTTATCTCAAATTAATTATTATTTAAAAGTTTAAGATAAAAAAATTATTTTTTTATTTTTTAAAGGGTGTACAAAAGATAAAACGTTAAATTATTTGAGATGAACAAAGTATTATTTAAGAGTGAGTTTAACTATTGTGTCCTTATTCATGTTTTAAGATACAAGAATAATTACTATTAAAATAAAATGGGAAAAATTACTATTTCAAACTTTTATAATAATAAATAATTTATAAAATCACGATAAATAATATAAGTCCAAAAAAATATCACTTTTTTTGCTTTAGCATTACCCATAATTTAATTTTGTTCCTATTTTGGATTTGGAAAAGGACAAAGAACCCCCCCATAAAAGCAAAAGTACCAAAAATAGGAATATTAATCACTTATGCATTACGTGAAATTTATTTGCAGCATCTGTCCATGATAAAATTTTATTGGTCTAAAATCTTGTAAATTGGTAAAAGTTTATGTGCACTCATATTACATTAAATAATTATAATTTTTACGTTGAAAATTGAGGTTAGAATTATATCTATTAATTAATTAAATTAAGTGATAATTGTGTATATAATGATACATATAATATTTTAATTAAATTGATGAAAATATCATATGCGAGTAGAAAAATTCCAAGTGAAACTTCATTAAAGTAGCAATTTTTTCTAGATTTGAATGTAAATATCATTCTTATATACATGTTTAATAAGTATTAAATTGGTTAATAAGTCAAATAATGACTTTCATTTACAAAATTTTCCACGGTTCAACATCTATATATGAAAGTTGAAACCTCTAAGAAAGATAAAGCAAGTAAAGTCGCATCTTGAGAACTACTTAAGCAATTCCTTAAGTCAAGTTCTTGCGCTATATATCGACTATGATCTTCACTAATAAATCGAGTTCAATGTGTCCACGATGAAATCATGTCAATGTGTATCTTGTCAATAAAAGGCCCAAATAATGACAATACATGTGTAGACATTAAAAATTTATGAGATTTTACGAGACAAATTCAATTTTAGTAGTGTTTTTTTAGATTATTCTATCTTAAATCTTAATTCATGCCTATATAAAGGTTAATATATTCTCTTAAAGAGGCATCTCAAAAATTTCATAAATTCATGATTAATTTTTCACAAAGATATCAAAATGTGGTCGAACTCTTCTTGATAACCAGCTATGAAAAGGTACATATTATCCTAGTTCGAGAAATATACCGCTAACAACCCTCGAATCACATAAAATCTTAAGAGCAAAAAAAATTAGAGAATAAACAAATTTGTACTCACAATTGATGAATAAAGTTATTATTTCTATTTATTTTGTGATTGTGGTATATTTTCTGTATCATAAAATAGTGTGTATTTAAAAATGAAATCGTTCAAAGTCATCATCCAATTGATAAAAATATTTTAAGTCATAATTATGTAACGACCAGGTTCCGTCGTTATAGAGAAGCCAACGGGGGGAAATTTGGGGCCGAAAAACCTTTTCGTAGTATTTGGATTTTCCAACCTTGTTCAGATTTGGACGAAATCGGAGTCATTGAGGTGTAGGGAAATTTGGTAACAATCAGGTGACTCATTTACGATTTTAATTGCATGAGTAGTTAGATAAGTTGTTAAGGATCCGTACGACTTTACGGAATTGAATTCGGGCGAGTAGAACTCCTGGAATTGATCTTAGCGTGAAGGGTATTTTCTGAGCGTCGTTGGTTAGAGGTGTGTTGTGAAGTGGGGATTTTGGAATTCTTTAAATAGCTCACTGTTTCGTGCAAGCCACTTTAGCGCTGGATTTTGTCGCTCTGGCGGGGCCGCTGTAGCAGGGTGAGGGGCCGCTGTGGCGGGCCAGGTGCGACTTAAAGTCGTAAATAAACCTCTAAACGACTTTATTCTATACTTTTTTTTATTTTTAGAGCTAAGGAACGAACCTCATGCAACTCCTAACAGTTTTCCACCATTCTTGAGGCTAAAGGTAAGTTTTTCACTCCCCAAATCTGTTTTTCTATCCGTAGAACGGTAATAGAATGGGTAATTATCGATGGGGGAGGGTTTTGATCTAGATTCTATGGTGGAAACAACCCTATTTTGGATACTTGGGATCATGGGTATGATCTAGGGTTGTTAGAATTGTTAGTAATTCGGATAATTAGTGATTGTTTATTGATTTCCCTATTGTATTGATTGTTTGTAGACCAAGAACAAGCGGAACGAATCCGGAAAGGGAAGGACCAAATTTTCTTAGGGTTTCAAGCTTATTTCGAGGTAGGTGATGGTTGTGATTCTATGATTGTGTGATGTATGTTTGTTCTTGCTTCATTATGATACTTGCATGTATGCGAATGTTGCATTATTGATCACACTTGTTGTAAATGAGATAGATGAATGATGGTTACCATGAAATCATGACATTAAATGTATGATCTTGAGGATATACTTGTGATTGTGATTTTGGTGTGTTGAATGGATCAGTTGCCACATTCCGGCATAACTAATTTGGATCGGTTGCCACGTTCCGGCATAATCATTGGAACGGGTACCACGTTTCGGTATGCTAACTATTTGGGTTTGGGTTCCATGAGAGGAGCAATGACTTGTCATAATTGTGTATTTTGAGACATGTGAAGTTGTTCGTTGTTCGTAAATGTTGATGATATTATATATGTTCGATATATGCATGTGATTATATTGTTGTATTGACTTATGTATGTTACACTTAGTGGGATAGTCGCGTGATCCTACCAGTACACTATGGTTGTGTACTGATACTACACTTGCTCTTATTTTTGTTGAGTACAGGACATCTTCAAGCGGCTACTGACAGAGGCGTATCCAAAATTTTGGAATGATGGGTGCATAGTGCACTATTATGAAAAGGTGAATCTAATTGGTTTGACACTTAGT
>JAJOOS010004376.1:0-22618 GCA_029582725.1 Solanum chiquidenum | reverse complement strand
TCACGCTCAAAAATTTCTTCAATCATAAAATGTGATAGATTATAATTAGTTCTTGTACATAATTTAGGGTTTTATTTATTTTGATTTGATAAAAAGAGGTATTAAGAAAACTTCAAATTGGAAAAAAATATGTTTATATGTAAATTCAAATAATAGATCTTAAAGAAATAAGTTTATAAACATGGTGAATGGTATATTTTCTTGCAAAAACTTTTTTCAATTTTAATTTGATGATTTTATTGTGATAATGTATACATCAAAGAAGAACAAGAGAAAAGGAGTAGGGACGGTGTAACACCCCAGAAAATTTTCGAATTAAGACTCGAACCATTTTTCGCAGTGAGTGAGATTTTTGCAAGAAATTTAAAATTTCTTAAGTATTAAGGTCAGGTCACTAGATGTAGCACCTTGAGTTTCAAAAAAGAATTAAATTGGAAATAGCAAAATCTGAAATTTTGCAAGTTATGCTTAAGTATGAGTTGTGGGTCGACTTCAAATGACCATAACTCCTAGCTCAGGATGAGTTATGTGTTCTACCAGTTACCGTAGGAAAGACCTTTGAATTATCTTTCCAACGCCATCGAGTTTGCTCAGTTTCAAGGTCGGATGAGTGAGATATGACCTTTTGAAGTTAGGCTGTCCAGTTAAGGAAAGTTAGCCGGAAATAGTAAGGGGTATTTTGGTCTTTTCCTTACCAAATCAGATTTAATTCGTTTTTAGTAAGGTTTCAAGGGTCTAATCCTATTAGGTTCAATTTTATAATCTTAGTTTACACCTAGGGTTTTAGTTAAGAGTTCAAGAAGAGAAAAGAAGAAGAGAGAAGAGGAGAAAAGAGAAGAAATCGAAGCGTTGGTCGAAATTCTTGAGAGTTGTTGCGGATTGTCGCCATGGGTTTGATCCCTAAGAGGTATGTAAGCTTCCATATTGTTGGGTTCTTTCACCCACACGCCAATCATGATTTATTCAGCGTAATTTCGTTCTTGAAATTTAAGGATTTAAGTTCTTGATGAGTTCTTGATAAGTGTTCTTGAAGTTTAATTAAGTTTTGATGTAAGATTCTACTTAGGTCAACTTTAAACGACAATATCTCTTAGAATATAAAGAGTTACGTGAGCCATAACCTATCCAATTAAAAGGTATTTGAATCTACTTTCCAACCCCACCAGTTTCACGTCAATCCAATATCTGAGTAAAATATGATGACTATTTTAGTAACCTATACAGTGCTGTTACGAATTAGCCGACGGGAAAATATTAAAAAGAGCCGTTTTTGTCTTTTACCTTCAAGAAAACCATAAACGAATTTCTTGACTAATAAAAGGCTCAAAACAATCAGATTTTCATCTTCACTAATGAAAATCATAATTCTTGGCCATAGAGATTTCAAGAAACTAATTCAAGAATCTCAAGAAAGGTTTCCTTGATTGTTTACCTTCAAGCTAGGGTTTCAAGGCTTATAATCAAGTTCTTCTTCAAGATTCTTCAAGATTCTTGTTCTTCTAGGTATGTAAGGAAATCATAGTGTTGGACTAGTTCGTCCTCATGCCCTACATCTACTTTCAGATCAGTAAAAGAGTAATCTACGATACTTTCCATAGATTTGAGTATTCTTGAGATAAGTTGATTTTGAGCTGTTGAATTCATGTTTCTTTTAAAAGTTCTATTCCTAATTATCGAATAACTATATTGTTATTGAGATCTTCATATCATGAATCATAACTCTTGAATTCATAATTCACGTTCAAGAGAAAGTTAAGAGTAGAGTTCAAGAAAGTCTTTGAGTTCAATTGTGAATCCTTGGAGATCAACTATTGATTTGAACTAAGTTTTGAGTAAGTAAGTATGAGAATGAGAAGAGTTGTACATGAGTTCTTTTTTGATATTTTTACCCTTGAGTTGATTCGTTCATGCCCATTAACTCTGCATGCACGTCGTAAGTTGAGCATCCTTCAGAGAGGTGGTATCTAAAAGTTCTAAGCGTTTAAGTGTTGAGTTCCTAATCCCTTTTGAGAAGTATCTTTGAGTTATTGAGTTGAGTAGTTCATGCTCATAATTGCGCATGAACTCTGAGTTGGGCATTCTTGAAATGAGTAGTATCATTGAAGTTCTTGAGTTCCAAGTATTTGAGTTCTATCTATGGTTATTGAAAACTTTGCATTGAGCCGTTCATGTCCATAATTCGGCATGAACCATATTTTATGAAGTCTTTTACAAATGTTTAACTTTGTTTTAAGACTTAAGTTTTGAGTTTAGTAAAGAGTAAAGTTAAAGTTCTTTTCTTCAAAAAGTATATGGGGACTAAGTATTCCCAAAAATATTTAAAATGTTTTCACATTTAAATAAGAATGGAAACTGAGATTTCCAAAGAGCCTTCGGGCTAGTTTTCAGAAAAGAATAATCGCTTTCTAAATGAAGCAAGAGGGGAAACTTTGATTTCCAAGATTGCCTTTGAGCTACGTTTTTGAGCACTAATCTCAAATCACAAAAAGAAGTATGTTTTTAAAACATAAAGAGCTAGTATATTTTTGGGAGTAGTATTGAGCACCGATATTGAGGAGAGTTCAGATAACTCATAGCCTCCATAAACCATGTAGCCACCACGGGTAGAAAAGGGTCATACTTTTTAGATGAACCCTTTTCACAATAGACTAATGGATCCACTTAGTAGTTCAGGTCTTATACCTTTGGCCGAGTATAGGATGCGTTGGCAGCGTACGAAAGATCGTTGTATCATCACAATAGCTCTTATGTGTTGGTTGTCGGTTAGAGAAACTCCCACAGAAGTTATTGTATTCTTATATACACAATTATTTGTATTTTTACATACATTTCAGAGTTATGTTGAATCCTTGCATACACACAGAGTTGACAACATATTTTAAACAATTCTTTTCTTTATATTGCACTTGTTTTAAATTGCTTTATATTGAAATGAGTTCATTCATATTGATTTGAGTATCCATAGTCGAGTATCATATCTTTGAGTTGAGTATCTAATTTTTGAGTTGAGTATCTTATCCTTGAGTACTTCTGGGTTGAGTAAGTTGAGTAGTTTTGAGTATCCTTGAGTATTCCTTGAGTTGAGTAAGTTTGAGAAGAGGTAAGTATGTTTCCTTTTATCAAGTTTCAAGCTTATGTTATGTTTTAGAATTCCCCTTACATGCTCGTACATTCCACATACTGAGCCATTTGACCTGCATATTCTCATGATGCAGACACATGTATTCAGGATCATCAACATGAGCTTCGTTGATACATACAAGAGTTCGAATTAGCTATGGTGAGCCTCCTTGCTTCCGGAGGATTTCATTTACCTTTCAGTTATATCAGTTGTTAGGATGTCTTTATCAGTTAGAGGCTTCATAGATAGTCAGTATAGTTGAGAAGTCTGTATTATTCATTTATTTTATTAAATATTGTAAAGACTTAAGTTGCCTATTTTATGGCGAGTTGAATATATTTTATTATTTAGAGTTTTCATTTGAGTTAAAGTTTGAATTTAAGTTTTATGAACTTTTATTTCAGTTTTTAAACTTTGTATGCTTGAATCAGTTTTCCGCTTGTAGTCAACCAGGATAAGGGTTCGCTTGGGGAACAACAATGGTCTTTGAGTGCCGGCCACGTCCAGGGTGTAGGCTCAGGTCGTGACAGGCGGGGAGGGTGTGGGTGGATGGTGGTTGAGGTTGAAGAAGAAGAAGAAGAGAAAAAAGATGGGGTGGGGTGGGGTGGGGGTGGGGGTGGGGCTAGCTGGGGTGGAGTGAAGAAGAAGGAGATTTTTAATATTTTTTTTAAAGAATTATTATTATTGTTTTGTCAAATAATTTTGATAATTTTAAAATAAAAATATTGTATTCACTTGCTTCAAAACGCGTGGGGCACATATTTGTCCAACTAAGCCATTTCAGTGCCACATAATCCCGGTCAATGGTCAGAGGGGTTTAAAAAATAGAGTTTCATTAAGTTTAAGGGTTCATTTGGCAAAGTGATGAGTATAAGGGTTCAACTGACAAACAAAGCCAAGTACAGGGGCCTCCCAGGTCATTCCGCCTATTTTTTAAGGCTAGATTTGAGGAAATTAATATTTCTTCCGTCTCAATTTATGTGACACTTTTATTTTTTCAAGAACAATTTAAGTTTGATCGGGAAATTTGCGCGTGAAATCTTTATTTTTTAAAAATGAAATTTATATATTTGTAAACTACGTAAAAAATACTATAAGTCACTATAATTGATAATTCAAAATAATTAAAAGATATATGAAAAATTTACGATAAAAGATAATCTTATTTGAATCTCGAAATCCAAAAAGTGTCACATAAATTAGGACGAAAGAAGTATAAGAAAAGATTTAGCTGAAAATATCAGAAAAGTCCATTTATATATGTTGCTCTTTAAATTATAAGCCATAAATGAATACTACAATTTTTCATTGTCTTTCTTTTTTTTAAAAAGAAAAATACATTTTAATTTGTTTGTCTTAATTTGATTTGATATGCAATTTTAAGAAAGTAAAGTTTTTTTAAAATATATATAATAAATTGAAAATATTTATAAATTTTATAATCTTAAATACATCATGTAATCAAATAATGAAATTAAAGGACTATTAAATTGAAAAATTAATATTCTTTTTAAAAATAGACTAAAAATAATAAAAGCTAGGAAAAAAAATCAAGAAAGTGTATATATATCTATCGCGTGAAACACATAGATGATTTGTTGCTTTCTAATAGTATGATTTGAGTCCCTACTGATTTTAAACATTGATCATGGACGGACAATTTGGCAATTACTTTTTGAATTGTAGACCACACCTTCTGTATTTGGTTTTTAGTCCAGAGGCCATATTGAAGCTCTGAGCCTCTGACTAAATTCGAATCGCGCGATCAATTTGGTGGTGACGGTTCCAATATGATTTTTTTCATATCCAGGACTCAAATCTGAGACCTCTGATTAAGGGTGAAACAATTCACCACTATACCATAATCCATGTTGGTAGATCGCACATTTCTAATATGCAATTTCTCATATCTTCTTGTATTTTCGATCGGAGGAAAACTATGTAAAAAATGATTTAGTTGAAAATATGAGAAAGTTCATTATATCTTAGAAATTGCAACACAAAAATATTTCTCTTTATGTATTAAGTAAAATAAACATATATTGTATATTATAGAGGTAATTAATAACGTAATTTGTAGTTAGTTATAGATACACACTAATTTAAAGTTAAAATTATGTAAATTAAGTGCACAAAGTTTGTATCTTATAAGATTCATCTAGGTATAAAGTTTGTATTCTTATAGAAGTAACAAAATTAATCTTTGACTATATATATTTTTTAATTACTTTAAATTGTTAATTATTATGAATTATCTTTTTTTTTTCTTCTTTTCTCTTCAATGTAACTTTTAAACGTAGAAATATGTTTTTAAGAAATTGACATTTTATATATGAATTTATACCAAAAATTAAATAGTTTGATCTTAATATGCCGAATTATATCAGATCAAGTTAAATAAAGGGAAAAATAATTAGTAATGGAAGCACCTATGTATAGCCTAATGATTAGTAAAATAGATTGAAAATTCTGAGATTTCACATTAAAATTTTACCGGAAGCAAGAATAATAGGTATTTTTTCCTATTTTTAAAATCTTGATGGATAAAGTTATACATTTATTGAAGATAAGTCACGAAATCTCATGAAATTAATTGAGGTACAAGCAAACTAGACAATAATACACTACGACTATTAAAATCATAATGGAAATAGGACATTTGAGTGACAAGTATGCTAAAGGTAATTGCTATCAATACATGGAGATCAGAAGACCCGACATAAATTCATAAACTTTAAATTAATTCATAAACTTTAAATTCTAAGTAGGCATTTGCCCATGCGATATCATATCACGATATGGTATCGTGAGATGGAATCAGTGTTTGGACATGCGATTTTACGCTGATTCCATCTCATGATTCCATATAATGAGATGTGATTCCATATTCTCCAAAAACCATGATATAAAATTATATGGTAATTTCATATAATAATTTGAGATATTTTAATATAAAAATTGATTCACGAGTTTATATTTTGTTAAAACAACCCCACATTTATATCTACTAACCATTTATTTCATATCTAAATAAAATTTATAATCACATCATTATTTTTTAAAATTTATTAGTCTCACCGACATAAAATTTATTATTCTCACCAACATATAGTCATTTTAACTCACACCAACCGATTGTTAAAGTGATGAAATATTTATGATCTATGAGCACAAAAATATAGTTGCGGGTGATATTGACCAACAAATGGCTCAAAGTAACAATGATGGTTCGTTTTCTCGGTCACATTATCGAGAAATGCAAGTTCAACATGAGGAAATTGTCCATACTATGTGAAAAGATTATATTAAAGACTAGTACACTACAATTTATGTTCAATTTTTATTAATCAAATTAAAGTTAGATGAAACAATTACTTAAGTGGAGAACAAATAGCTTTGTAATAATTTATTATGCGATTTTATAAATTTTTATTTATTTGATAAGATTGAATAAACAATTTGGGTTTTTAATAGTTTTACAACTTATGAGATTTTTATGTTTATGAGAAAATATACAACACAAATTTTTTATATCGCATATCCAAACAAAACTTCAATTTCATCTCATAATACCATATCATGAGTTTATAAACTTAATTTGAAAGTACAAAAGATTTAATACTAAAACCACAAATATTGAATCTATAAAATCTTAAATTTTGAATCCGGTCATACAACTTGGCACTTGCCCCTAAAAGTAACAACATGGCCAATAAAGTTCTTACAATAAATACAACCTGTCCCTAGCTTTTATTTTATTATTTTTATTTGGTGTTTGGAGCCCACATTGAAGCTCCAATTAAATTTGGACCGCACACTACCTCATGATACAATATCATAATACCATATCATATGGCCAAACGGGCCTAAGTTTATAAACTTAATTTGAAAGTACAAAAGATTTAATACTAAAACCACAAATATTGAATCTATAAAAACTTAAATTTTGAATCCGGTCATACAACGGCACTTGCACCTATAAAGTAACAACATGGCCAATAAAGTTCTTACAATAAATACAACCTGTCCCTAGCTTTTATTTTATTTTTTTCATTCGGTGTTTGGTGCCTACATTGAAGCTCCAACTAAATTTGAACCGCGCACTGCAGGGTTCATTTGGGGGTGGCGCACCCAACAAGATTTTCTTCATACCTAGGGCTTGAACTCAAACCTCTAGCTAAGGGTGAAACACTTTCACTAGCATTCTCACCAGTGCACCATAACCATGTTAGTTACTTGTCCGTAGCTATAAAGTAACAACACTTGGCCAATAAAGTTTTTTTTACTATAAATACATGACATCCCTATAACTAAACGATATAACATATAGTTCCCAAAAAAAATAAGGCAAAAAAAAGAGTGTAGAAGCCATGGAGAATGGAAATGGGGAAACAAGCAACAACAACAATAATAATGCAAGGTTAGCTATAATGGAATTAGCTAACATGATAAGTGTACCTATGTCCCTCAATGCCATTATTAAACTCAAGGTAGCTGATGCTATTTGGGAAGGTGGATCAAATGCCCCACTCTCTCCCGCTCAAATTCTCGCTAAAATCCGCCCTCAGGGTGGCGGGGACGCTGAGAACCTTCAAAGGATTCTACGCATGCTCACGAGCTACCGTGTGTTCGAGGAGCTTGTAGTCGATGACGACTCTCAAAGAAGGTATTTTTAACACTAATTAACAGTATGTTTGGATGATTGTTAAGTATTGTTTCATAATGTATCATGCATATTATATAGTATGTTTTGTTTTGTTGTATTGTATTTTTGTAATGAATACAATGTTTGGATAGGTTGTGTCGTTAATAACGTTCACACATTGGGAATTTGAGCGATAAATCTATAAGAAAAGTAGGATATAAGGTTGTTAGAGTTTTACCCTGATTTTTCTTTCCTTATTTGAAGTTACTTTTTTTCTTAAAGAAAAGTCATAGTATTACCATAAATGCTTGAACTTTTTCTGAAAGGAAAATATAATTTTCTTCTATATTTGATTTATTTTTTCCTTAGAGAAAAAGTTTGGAGATCTATAAATGAACGTTTGACCAAAGTAAGCCATTATTAAAATCAATTCACCAAAATAATACGTTTTTTTGAAATTTTATAAAACTAGTATAAACGTAGTTCTTAGTAACGTTTTAGGTTATATTTAATTCAAAAAAATTCAATAACAAAAAGACAAAAATTTGACAGGCTAAATAAACATAAAACGTTATTGGCAGTAACGTTTCATAATTCGTTACTCTAAAGCACGCTTTATAGCTAAAATGTGACTCACAGTAACGTTTCTCTGGAATGACTGAAAATTGATATTTAATCTTGTACATGCCTCATTCATTATTCAAAATTCCACTATTAAAATGGATAGATATATTTTGTACATACCTTCACTTGAAATATATATGATTTTTTCTTTTCTTTCTCTTTTATACATGGACAATACTTTTTTAAACAAAAGAAAAAAAAAGTGAGGAAGACTTTGCACAAATTGGAGCTTGTCTTGTATCATTTCAATTTCAAAATTTGTAAATCAATCATATGAGAGATCTTCTTCTAGCCTAAGATACCATCCCTTCCAAATATTAGACCAATCGGTTTCTTATGATTATTAAATATTAGACTATCAATAAAGAAGCTATTGAATTATAATTGATGTAAAAAGTAAGCGAAACAACTATTAAAAAAAGGAATTAATTGATATTGTAGAACAATCCTCTCACTCTCCTTTTCCTTGCTTTTGTATTATATATATATATATATATTATAATTTTAATAGTGAAAGGTTTAATAGAGTTGAATGAGGCATGTACAAGATTGAATTTTAATTTTCAATCATTCCAGAGAAACGTTACTGTGAGTCACGTTTTAGTTGTAAAGCGTGCCTCAGAGTAACGAAACATAAAATGTTACTGTTAATAACGTTTTATGTCTATTTACTCTGTCAGATTTTTGTCTTTTTGTTATTGAATTTTTTGAATTAAATATAACCTAAAACGTTACTGAGAACTACGTTTATACTAGTTTTGTAAAATTTTAGAAAAACGATATTATTTTAGTAAAATGATTTTAATAATAGCTTACTTTGGTAAAAAATTCATCTATAAATTGAAGATCTCTATTCTTATAGCAGAACACAATACCCTCCACAATGTTGACTTTTAAGAGTTAATTAGTTTATGAGGAGATTTATTATTTCCATAGTCTTAATATTTTTCTCTTATATTAGTTTTTATATAATAATATTATGTTTTTAGTATAAATTTTTGTCGTCTAATTTATTAGCATATGATTTGCAATTGTAAGTTTTTGCATGACACCAAGATCACTTTCGAACCTAATAGAGGTAGTACTACTATGAAAGGTAGGGTAAAAGATAAAATAAGATTATTAAATACTCAAATAAAAACAAAGAGAAAAAAAATATTAAGGTTATGATGTAATCACACTGTGGTGTTCCCGGTCCACACTAGATATCTATATATGTTGGCAATGGCTAATGGAATCCAAAAGTGTGAAACATGTTTGGCACGACAAAAGTTATTTTTTATAAAAATAATTTAATTTCCATAAAATTAAAGGTGCTCGCGATAGTTAGTATTTGAGCAATGTAATCTATCCTAATTCATTATTTGAAATTGAGGCGTAGTTATTGCCTGTTGTATACAGATATTCGTTGACTGAGGTGGGAAAAACCCTAGTCACGGACGAGAATGGCTTATCTCATGGCTTGTACGTGCTCCAACACCATCAAGACGCGTTAATGAGGGTGTGGACGATGGTTCATGAGACCGTTAATGATTCATCGTCTGATCCATTTGTGAAAGTATATGGTGAACGACCTTATAGTTACTATGGAAAAAACCCAGAGATGAATAGCCTTATGTTAAATGCAATGTCTGGAGTTTCTATGCCATTTATGAAGGTAATGTTAGAGAGATATGATGGATTTGAAGGTGTGAAAACACTTGTTGATGTTGGTGGAAGTGTTGGAGATTGCTTGAAGATGATTTTAGAAAAACATTCAAGTATTGAACTTGGAATCAACTTTGATTTGCCTAAGGTGGTTCAAAAAGCCCCACAAATTCCTCGTAAGTTTTGATCTTCTATTTTATTTAACTTTATTTAGTCTATTTGAGATGCTATAATAACGGACATTAACAATTTCATAGGGAAGATTTGAGAAGGTAGTGTATACACAGTATTTTACTCCTATTTTGTGTAGGTAGAGAGACTGTTTTCCTCTACCTAAGTATAACACTTTCATATATTTGAGAGACATACTATATAAATGTGCTCTTTAACTGATTTCAGTTGACATTTATGTTATTTAACTTTAGGTGTATACAATAGACAATTAAACTTGTATAGAATTGAACAAGTAGATACGCACGTTCGTCGTCTTACGTGACATAATACACATAAGACGTCATGTATAACACAAATTATCATGTAGGATGTCACGTAAGACGCATGCGTGTATTTGTGCACACAGAAATGAATGCTGAGATCTAGTCTTCCATCCGTTTAATTAATTGCAATATAAATATACGTGTGGCTAAATATGATGGTAGGGATAGGGCCAATTTAAGATAAGTTTTTGGAGTACGTGCAGGTATAAAACACGTTGGTGGTGACATGCTCGATTACATACCAAAGGGCGATGCTATTTTCATGAAGGTAATTGACAAATATATTTTGTTTTTACTTTAAATTATTGAACTAGATATATCTACCACGTGAAAGAAGTAGACGAATGTTGGATATTTTGTAATATATCAAGGTTCAAATTGAACAGACATATCTGTTCATGAAAAAAACATGAATTTTAAAAGATTTACTGACTCTATATTTTGGTTTGTGACATGAATTGCATGTAGTGGATACTAGCAATATTTACAGATGATGAATGCAAGCAAATAATGAAAAGTTGTTACAATGCACTTCCAGAGAAAGGCAAATTTATTATTTGTGATCCAGTTTTGCCTCACCATACTGATGATAGCAAGAGAACTAGAGCCCTTCTTGAAAGTGACATTTATGTCATGGCTATTTATCGTACCCAAGGCAAGCACCGCACTGAGGAAGAATACCGGCAGCTCGGTCGAGCTGCCGGTTTCACTGCTTGCAAGGGTTTTTACATCGATCATTTCTTCACGATTCTTGAATTTCACAAGTCATGAATATAATTGCAAGTGGTACGAACGTACGTAGTTACGTTCTATGTGCTAATTATATGTTTCAAATTAATAATAAACATGTGTGGTGTTGTTGTTGTACAATAAAACTCTATTTCCAACCTCATATGAGAATGGAAGATAGAGGTTAAATTCTGAATTTCTCTGAAAATAGTAACATTGATTTTTTTCTCTTAGAGATTACGTACTTGTTATAAGGTTATCTATGTATTTGAGTGTAATTATAACTGGCTATAAATTTGTATCAATATATTCAATAGTATTTTGTCCCTGGCTTGTTATGCATTTGTATCACATGTTGCATACTCTTTCAAAATACGATTGATCCAATATTGTATCTCTCTCTAGCTCGTTCAGACATGGTGAGGGTTGTCTAAGTATGAAATTGAAGAGTAGTAGTAGAAGAAAAGAGCGGTCTCCACCATCGATCTCTTGTCTGATATTTGTATTAGTAGTATCTCATCTGAATCCCAGATCTTTTGTTGCTTATTGAATTTCAATTCAGGCGAGGATGAGAAAGGGAGAGAGGGGAGGGAGGGGGGGGGGGCGAGACTCGAGAGGCTAGTGAGAGTCCAAGTATAATGATATAATGTAATTCTTTTAAATTATAATTATGTATAGTAAATACATAACACATATTTATCTTACTATTTAAGTTTTTCATTAAAAATAACCTCATATTTAAAATATAAACATATATTAACCAAATAAATATCCTCCTATTTATATCTCTCTTTTCTATTCCAAAACTTCTCCCCTGTCACTAACAACTTGCCTTCATTAATTTGAAGAAACGGTAGATTAAATGGGTTGGTAGATTTGAATTTAAGTAGATGTATTTATTTTTTAAATTAAGTAATATATTGATCAATTATAATATGTCACGTGACTATTTAAACTATAAAAAAGTCATTAAGTTTAAAGTATTAGTTGAAAAATATTTGCAAATCCATAAATCCAAAAATAAATAAATAACATATATGATCCTTTTTTTATACATTAAAAATACTTTTAATCTTTTTCCATTAAAATAATTAAATGAACCAAAAAAATAATAAAAGTATCATAGAAATGAGATGTGTGATGTGGAGCAAAGGAAGTGCCGATGGCATATCCTTTGGAAGATCCCATCCAATCCCAATATTCCATTTCACTCTTTTCTCCTACTTACTTTTTGGTCTAACTTTACCCAAAAGTGACAATACACTACTTGCTCAAGTCACCCCACTTTTTTATTTGATATCACTTTTCGATGATGTTTGATATTTATTTTAAAGCTTAATTATTAGTAATTTATATTTATGTTGAAAAGTTTTATTTTTGTGAGTTAAAATATTTTTTATTAAGGATAATTTTGTTTTCAGAGTTCGAATGCAAGATATTTAATTAACTTGTTTGTATAGAAATTCATCACACTGTTCATAAGGATGAAACTAGAGGACTGATTACAAATTCAATAAAATTCAGTAATTTTTAATTAAATTTTGTATTTTTATTAAGAAATTACTTATAATTTTTTCCAAAAAGCAATATGAATTTTTTAAAAATTCAGAACATCTAAACTCAAAATTCCAAATCTGCTTCGCTATTACAAAACATAAAGCATTTTTTTTTTTATTGTCATCATGATCTAGGACAAAAAGAACCAAGTGGCCACTATTATAAACACTAAGCCAAGCCTTCTAAAACAAACCCTTTCTCTCCTTTCATGTGAGGCTTCCTTTGCATGGTTTTCCTAGTGGGCAACCACCCTTTTGCCACCAACTTTTAGGGCAAAAGGGTGGTGGCGGAAGAGGTGGCTCTCGTCGGTGATTCACCGGAGATGGTGGCTTCCTTCTTGGAATTATTGTCCATTGATAAATTCTCTTGGTGGTGTTTTTTTTTTGGTTGGAAAGGGGAACTTCTATCCTTTGGCATTTTAATGGAGGAAATGGTTAATGAAAAAGAAGAGCAATCTCAAGGAAAAGGCAGATTATTCATGTTAATCCTATCGATCTCTACTTAATTACTAGTTCTTAATATGAGTTATTGAGTTTTAATTATTATAATGAATATTGTTATGTGTTTGTGATCTATTTTAGTTATATGATCATGTTTGTGTACTAGGCCTCTTGGCCCATATAAAAAGAGTATTGTGTTTGTATTATAATGTTTGAGACTTCTTATGGTATCATATCATTATGTTATTTCAATTATTGATGAATTTTGATTGTGGTCCTAGCAAACTAAAATGTAAAGTTTATTCTTTTTGTGATATTCAGATTAATTAGGACTGGATTATACTACTATCAAATATAAAGTAACTATGTAAGTTAATAAATTTGTGTATCATGGTCAAAGCGATAAAAACAAATGCACATATTCTTAACCAAAAATTACAAAATTTATCGATATTGAAGAGATTAAAATGTTAATTTAATCTTCTCTCACATTGTATTTGTTTTATTTAAAAACATACTTAGATTGGTTTTAAGAGTCACCACTTAATTTTTAAGGTAAAATTAAGAAATTTGATTCTTCAAAAGATTAAAACAGGAAATCAATTGAAAAATATTTAAAGGGGATTCGGGGTTCTTATTAGCATTTCAGGAAGGGTTTGAAAGTACCTAAAATGCCCGCTAATATGCGGTTATTCAGCAATTAACTATTTGGTTAAATTTATTTGACTTAAATTGAATTGAATAATTTTTACAGTTAGGACCATTTAAAGGGAAAAAGGGGAAATATTAAGATATACCTAAGTACAATAGTTTACAAAATTATATTTTAAGATCAAAGAAAGCGAGTTCTTAATTAGTTAATTTGTTAGAAAATTGGTTCAGAATGGCTATCTTTCGGGAAATTAAATTGTAGTAACCTTAAGACTAACAACAAATAATGACAGATAAACAAATATGAAATAATAAAGTAAAGAGGGAAATTTGGGCCCAAGTCTGATTTACTGTTCGCTTGGGCCAGTACTTGGGAGTATTTTCGTTTTGGACCCTTGGCCCATTTAAATTACTGGTACCTGCCCTACTCTAACATAAAATAGATATCTTTCTTTTGGGGCCTTAGGCCCAATTCCTCCACATGTCCTAAAAACTAACAAGTAATAACAAATAAGTGGGCTTAGGCCCAAAATAACAAAATACAATTTTTTTGAATTAAGAGTGGTCCTTTGGCCCAAATTTCTCAATTTCTCGATCTGTTGCTTCTTTCAGCTTCGGGACATGTTCTTCAACTTTTATAGTTGGCTGACTCAGATAAAAATAGAATTGGGCCTCCATGGCCCAAAGGAAAATTCAAGGAGAGGGTCCATAGAACCCGGATAGATTTCACATACAAACAAACAAAGCAAGAGAAAAGGCATTAGAGTTGGATAGATTCTTAAGTTTTAGCGCAATATTCGAATCACAAATAAACAAAATACATGGAACAATCAATACTATTAAGGGCAAACCACATAAATCCCACTAGTTTGGGTCTTAATTACTAAGATTCCCAATAGTTTCAACTATTAATTCATCTACCATATTTCATGCTTAAGATACACGAGTCTAAATCCATGAGATACATGTATCTGCTGAATTTTAAAATTGAGATACAAAATTATTTAAATTAATTGGTTGTAATTGATTTCCTTAATTAGATGAGTAATTGAGGATTTTCAAAATACATAGATAATTAATTTCATTTTATTATTCTTTGAAATAGTAAATTCATTAATATTATTAATATAAGATAAAAACATGTATATATTGGTAATGCATTTTGATTAATTTCAAATTATTACTCTTAAAATAATAAATTCATTAAATTGATGTATCTATTATCAATATATGATGTATCCAACAAACTAAACACTTAAATACATGAGTGTCATACAAGTACACTCATATGCATCATTGAAGTATCTATCATTAATATCATGTATTTGTTATACGTATCTAGTATTAATTTTATGTATCTATTTATTTATATATATATATATATATCTAATATTAATTTTATGTATCTTTTATATGTATCTAGTATTAATTTGATGTATCAAGTATCAATTGCATATGTTATATCCAAAAACATGTATCTCGAATACATAGGAAGCATATATATACATCTAATTATGTGTATCTAAATATGAAATATACAAAAAGAAGAAGCATATACATCTAATTATGTGTATCTAAATTTCATACGTTATATCCAAAAACATGTATCTCGAATACATAATAAGCATATACATTTAATTATGTGTATCTAAATATGAAATGTAGCTGAAACACATGAATTTAGGAACAAATCACGACTTAGAGTATCTATCGTATCATTAATATCATCGTGTTGTTAAAAATCATGTATCCAAAATTTAATGGTGGATACATATACATGTTCAGATACCCCATTACTAAAAATACAACTCAAATCTTAATTAAGATTACTACTTATTGGATACACATGTTTCAAGGGCTATATCAAAGTAATATTGATACTACCACATCCATGTTACGGTAACCAAAGAAAGCCTTAGAAGAACACCAGCAAACAAAAACTCTCTACAATACTCCCTTTGATCCTTTTGCGTTGTGGCATAACATAAATCAAAACTAAGATCCATTTCTTTTTGAGACAAACAATCAAGACCCACTCTGAATTGAAAGTTTTCTCTGTAGCAGTTACTTTGATTTGTTCTCGTTATAAATGAACAATACATAATAATATTTGAGTTCAGGAGAATTTGTCGGTCATGGTGATGATATATTGAGAAGAAGAGAGTAGATTAGTTATTGTTGGAATGAAATTGTACGGTGAAATTCTCGAATCAGAAAGGAGACTTAATTGAGTGATAAATATGGGAGGGGAGAATTAAGAAATAGTGGTTGATTTGGAGTGAAAGAGTTAATCAAACAGATAATTAATAAATCCTAATTTTAAGGGATGCGGGTATCTAATTGTATCTTCAAATAATATATTAATATATAGTATAAAATACTAAAAGTGGTAATATATGTAATTGTTTGAAAGTAAAGATAATATTAGTATATACAATAGTGATGTATGTCTAATAAGACAGTTTATCCTTTTAATACCAAATGGGCCAACTGATTTTGGAAAGTAACATCACTCCAATTGAGAGAAGAAAAATGAACATTACTTTTTTTAGCTAAAACAAATACTACTGTATGAATATGCTAGTGTATAACTGCACATGATAAGCATTTATTGTGCAACAGGTAAGCATTGTAGAGATAATCTATTATCAACACAGAATGGGTAGACAATGAAGGCATAATTTAATCTTTCTCATAATTTAACATTACAAAGCACATCAATAAAATAAGATTAAAAAAGAAGAAGACAACACTGCCAAACATTTTTGAAGCTCAAATTAATAGCATGATCAACCATACACTTCCATAATGCATAGGCGGCAAGTAAAGATTAAAAAAGCAAAATTAATAGATGCAAACAGAAGGAGCCACATCGTAATCTGGATAAATAGATTCTCATGCTTAGACTAAGATTTTTAAATCACCGGCAAATAACATCTTCAAATAAATAGAGAAATTTTCTTGATATCAAACTAACTATGAAATAAGAGATGATTCCCGAATCCCATGGCACTGAAGAATGTAAAATTTGAAATCAACTCACGATATGAATTCCACCGAACAGCATGCATGTAACTAAATTAATAAAAATGTTTGAACTTACGGTCAATGCTAGACTAATTTACAAAGTAGTTGGAGACAACATGAGCTACTGATCTAAGTTAAAATGCAACACTCAATTCAAACGATACTATAAACTTCAGACAAAAGGATATTCGAAGAAAAGAACCTTAGAATCATAGCAACTTATCATTTTCCAAACACTTTAACACGCAAATGCATTTGAATTAAACCTATAGGAATGAGCAAAAGGGGCAGGGAGGTGATGACGCAAGCGAATAGACTCGATACTATTCTTAAACGACTAGCAACATGCTGGAAAAAAAGAAGAAGAAGACAACCAGAGCTAGACAAATAATATTGCATCCATAACTCTATAATTTCTCCAAATCCATCAAAACTTAAAAGAAAAGTACCGCCCACAGAAGTCAACAAGCAGTAAAGAATAGATTCATTTGCTAATAAAGAGCAACATTTATGTAGATTATAACTTAAAAGAGGCAATACAAATTCATTCAAGGAATATAATGTAAAAAGTAAAATCAGTTTTTAAGTAGCATCTGACCCCAAACAACAAGACAATATGCATATTACTAAGGAAACACAATTTTTTGAACACTAAGAGCAACAAAATAACTTCAGAACAAGCCTTAGATCATCTAAAAAAAACGAAGCCCGCATTACCAATTTCAAAAAAATTAAGATGAAGAGAGTGACTAAGGCTCAAACATATCATATAGGATCATATCGAAATCAACAAAGAGCAGAACTACCAACCAGTACAATAAACTTAAGATAAATAAACAGAGAAGACGAGTTGTTTACCTTGTTATGGGCAGCGACTGGAACCAAACGAGCTGAGGATGACTTCACCACCGCGAGAACCTCAACACGAACAGTGAACATGTAACTTAGACAGAGATTCGAGCGAGTTCTCTTTCGCGGAGAGTATTTCGAGTGTATCTAAACTATTTTTGCTTAGAACTATCCTCTGTATTTCGCTCAAAAATCCTACTCTTTCTTCCCTAACTTTTTCCAACTAGAAATCTCCAAACTTTTTTCCAACTTTTTACGACTCTCCTTCTTCTTCTTCTTTTTCCAGTGAATAATAAGCAACTAATATATAAAAGAAAAAAAATCCGGTTCGGAAATGGGAGAAATGGATAAAAATCGGATTCAAGGACCTATTTCGAATTCAAACTCGAAAATCTTTCATACTTAAGGGGAAATTAAAGGGGATTGAGGGGGTGGGCTGGGAATTGAACAAAAAAGAGTGGGCTGCTCTGAAAAATGCTTTTATAAAGGCCCACAATTGGTCCCTTAAGGTGGGTCAAGGGTGAAATCAAATTAAATTAAGCTTTGGCCATATGATTTAAATTATAGTTAATCGGAGATTAAAGATGTAGCCAAATTGAATTAGTTGGGATAAGTTCGGCTAGCAATTTAAATAAGACAAATTAACATAATTAATTTATGAGCTCTTTAATCTTGACGAAATAAAATAATTAACTTAACCATAAACTAATCGATTTACCTATAAACTTATTAATCCAAAATTAAAACCATAGTTCAAACTAGAACTAAATAAATAAAATATTTATTTAAACAAAGTAAAAATCTTTTGATCATGACACTCATCTCAAATTCAAGCTTAATGTTCATTACTAAACCCGAATATCAATACGATTGCTCGCCTACCATACCATACCTCATTACTTGATCAGTTCTATAACCTTCTGAACATCATGACCCTCTCAAACAAATCATAAGCCTAGCTTAGATCTATCACTTCATAAATACTCTGCTCTTTTATTCAACACATCAATTTAGTCTCCTCTAATACGATGGCACATCGACATCAACTCTATTCTGGTTAACAACATATACTCTATCTCATCTTGACTAGCAACTCTTACTCTACCCATAAGGGAAAACTCATCATTACTAACTTGCTAGGTGAATGAATGACTATAGTAACATAGTTAGTCAAAACACCATCTCCCTTAGTTAGATTACTAAACCTCTGTATACTCTCCTCTAACTCTGGGCTCTTTCACTACTACTGCTCATGATCTCATAACTCATGCTACTTTTTTGGGTGAAAATTATATCCAAGCTCTAAACATACTTCTTAAAAAGGATCTCAGCTAAAACAAGGCTTAAGGAAAAGAGTACAACTCGCTTTTAGCTCAAACGCACGATTCACATGAATATGAGTGCATTCCTCAGAAACTGAACACTTAACTTACTGTTGGACTTCTCTTAAGCCCCTCTGGAGTCTCATGACTTCCTCAAAACTCTTGCTAAGAACAACTCATCGACAAAGAACTAACTCTGCTTTTCAACCACCTCTAGTATGATGGGTAGTCGAATGAATCTGAGAAAGGCACGAGTATAAATAAATCTCTATGACGTAGCTCTATTGCACGATTAAGAGTATGAAAGAAGGGAAACTTTTCTTAAATGTCTGCAGTCCCTCATTTATAGAAGTGGGACCCTCACAACCATAAACGAGAACCTACTGACACGGCTTCATAGACACCTTAGGACACTTAAACTCTATGCTCTGATACCAAGTTTTTCTCGACCCGAGCTTACACCCTGGACGTGGTCGGCACTCGAAGATCATTTGCTGGTCCCCAAGCGAACCCTCATCCTGGCTGACTGCAAACGGAAAACTGATTCAACCATACAAAGCGTAAAAATTGAAATAAAAGTTCATAAAACTTAAATACAAAGCTTTAAGTCAAAACAAAACTCTGAATAATATAATATATTCAACTCCCCATAAAATAGGCAACTTATGTCTTTAAAACATTTAATAAAATAAATGAATAATATAAACTTCTCAACTATACTGACTATCTATGAAGCCTTTAACTGTTAAAGATAGAAGTCGGGACAAGACCCACAAGATCCTGACTAGACTGAAAAGTAAATGAAATCCTCCAGAAATAAAGAGGCTCACCATAGCAACTCGAACTTCCAGATGTATCAACGAAGCTTCTGTTGATGATCCTGAATAATTATGTCTTAAAACAAAGTTAAAATATTTGTAAAAGACTTCATAAAATATGGTTCATGCCGAATTATGGACATGAACGACTCAATGCAAGGTTTTCAATAACCATAGATAGAACTCAAACACTTGGAACTCAAGAGCTTCAATGATACTACTCATTTCAAGAATGCTCAACTCAGAGTTCATGCGCAATTATGAGCATGAACTACTCAACTCAATAACTCAAAGATACTTCTCAAAAGGGATTAGGAACTCAACACTTAAAGGCTTAGAACTTTTAGATACCACTTCTCTGAAGGATGCTCAACTTACGACGTGCATGCGGAGTTTATGGGCATGAACGACTCTACTCAAGGGTCAAAATATCAATAAGGAACTCATGTACAAATATTCTCATTCTCATACTTATTTCCTCAAAACTTAGTTCAAATCAATAGTTTATCTCAAAAGATTCGCAATTGAACTCAAAGGCTTTCTTGAACTCTACTCTTAACTCTCTCTTGAATGTGAATTATGAATTCAAGAGTTATGGTTCATGATATTAAAGATCTCGTGATGAAAAAGTAGACTCATGAATACATTCTCCTCACTCTCATTCTCACTTACTTGAGTCTTGAAACAAGTTACTAAAAGTTGTAGAAGACTCCACAAAAGGACTCAAAGGGACTTTCTTAGAATGTTCGAAAGAACTCTCAAAACTTAAATCTTAGCTCTACCTTGAATTTGAATTATGAATTCAAGGTTATGATCATGTTATGAATGATTTCTAGGTGTTTAAAATTAGTTTAGAGTAGTTAGAATCGAAAAGGAGTGAAGGTGCACTTTAAACAAACTCAAACGGGGCAACCGACGACAATCTGGATGAGGTAGGAGACCCTGGGGCTATGGGTGGCACGGAGTGATAGCCCCTAACATTCAGATGAGGGTTTGGGGCGCTCTGGCTGGCGCATCGCGCCAGGCCACAACCCAGAAAATCTGACGAATTTTCCTTGCTCGTTTTCTCACCCTAACTCGCCTAGAATTGAACGGTTTCTTCCCTAATCACTTGGATTCGATTACTTAACATAAGTACACTCCAATATACTCAAAACAACACCCAAATTACTAAATTTCATATCAAGATATCATCAAAACCACAACAGAACAAGATTTAGAATGAACTTCAAGAACACCTATCAAGAACTCATCAAGAACTCTAATCCTTCAACTTTAAGAACGAAATTGCGTTGAAAATAACATGATTGGCGTGTGGGTGAACAAACCCAACACTATGGAAGCTTACATACCTCTTAGGGATCAAACCCATGACGACAATCCGCAACAACTCTTAAGAACTTCGACGAACGCTTCGACCCTTTCTCTTTTCTCCTTTTCTCTCTTCTTCCTCTCTCTTCTTGAACTCTCAACTAAAACCCTAGGCGTAGACTAGGATTATAAAATTGAACCTAATCGGATTAGACAACAAAAATATTACTAAAAATAAATTTAATCTGATTTGGTAAGGAAAAGACTAAAATACCCCTCTAAAATTCGGTTTTGACCACTACTAAAAAACTGCTTAAAAATGACGGACAGAAAAGCGACAGACGGCGTCGCTCCAAAAAGCGACGCCTTTTGCCACACTGTCCGTCGCTTTTTAATAAAAATAATTATTTTTTAACTTATTTTTGAAAAAGCGACGGACGACATCTCTTAGTCTGTCGCTTTTTGAGCTAATTATATATATAATTAATAATTATATATTTAATATATATAGAGACGTCATCCGTCGCTTTTTATTAATAATAATTATATATAAATAAAAAAATAACCACGTTGTCCATTGTTTTTAATTTATTTTATTTTATTAATTAGTTTTTAAAAAAGTGAGGGACGGCATCTCTTAGTCCGTCACTTTTTGGTCAAAATATCTAGTCAACTATTTTAAAAAGTGACGGACAATGTCTCTTAGTCCGTCACTTTTTGGTCAAAATGTTGGTCAACTATATTTAAAAAAAGCGACGGACTTAGAGACGTTGTCCGTCGCTTTTTATTAAATATCTAAAAGACAAATTGCCATATTCTTATTTCTCTCTCTCTCTCTCTCTCTTCACTCTTATTCTCTCCCTTCTCTCTCTCTATATATATATCGGTCTCCCTAGCTTCCGTCGCCGTCGCCGTCATTGTCGCTGCCCTTCCCCGTCACCGTCGCTGCCTTTGCCCGTCGCCATCGCTGGCCGGTCGCCAGTCGCCATCACTACAGCAGGTATGGTTACATTTTAGTTTTTTTTTTCCAATTCTAGTGATTATAATTGATTGTTTGTTAGTATATTATTGTTTTTGTTTGTTGGGTTGTGTTATTCAATTGTTAATTTGATTTGATTATTGTTAGTTAGGTATAGATAATTAAAGATTTTTATTTTAGGGGTTTTTTTTAAAAAAATGGGCATTTTTAAATTGGGCATTATTAGTTAGTGAAGAATTAATTTTTTTGTATTTTAGGACTAGTTTAAACTTGAGAATATGTAATTTGAGGTTGAATTGAGATTTTTTTGGATTTGATTTTAGGACTAGTTAGTAAAGTGTTAATAATTTGAAGTTAGAAATTTGTAATTGAAGTGTTATGAGTAGATGATGAATGTTTGA
>JAJOOS010004375.1:0-17597 GCA_029582725.1 Solanum chiquidenum | reverse complement strand
AGCCACTACCCATCCTCGTAACAAGTACTCTGATAACCCGCCAGATTTCTCCTTATTGGCCTCTAAATACTCTACCTTTTCACCTTATGTTTTCTATTCTGGAGATGGTCGACCAAGAATTGATTGGACCGATTTCAATGCCACACGTGAACTCACCAGAGTCTTGCTCCACCATGATCATGGCCTCAATTGGTAAACCTCCATTTTATCTTTTTCTTTTTCCAGGTTATTGTTATGTAAAAAGGGTATCCGAGTTTTATGTTTTCTTGAATACAGAGCATCTAAACCTTACGCTACTTTTCTGTTTCTTTTTAAAGATTTTTAAAGATTCTTGATCCTCAACTAACTGTGTTACTTCTAAGTTTACTATTCAGTGGATTGGCAATCAATTAGCTTTCTTTTCTTTCCTTTATTATTCCTGTTACATACCCATTTCCCCTTTCTGGAAAAAAGGTGTTTGCTTCACTGTATAGTATCCCTTGGTTCAATCTTGTATGAGAAGTTCGATTTTATATGCTCAATTTGATTGGTTTCGTAGTTTTAAGATGTTACTTTAACTTCGTTATATTTTTACCGGTGAAAGAATTATCAAATCTTGAATAATGGTTTAATAGATGAAGCATCATATCAACATTGAAAATTTGAATAGTGAAGTTAAGTTATACTTTATTATTCAAGTTTGTGTAAGTGGTGCTAAATAGTACTCCATTAGTAATGGTATTTAAAGTTGAATTGTGAAGTTAAACTTATGTTCTTCAAGTTTGTGAAAGTGGTATTTAATAGTATTACTAATTGTATAGTCTCAAACATTTCGAGTTGGTGCTGTCATATATGAGGAATAAAGGAATACTAATAATTTTCAAGATTTGGTCACTGTGTTTGCAGCTAAGTTTATTGTTTAAAGTATTAGCAATCTGAGCATTTCTAAGTTAAGGTAGTTTTTTCCTCTACAGTTCTAAGTTGTTTTTTTTACCTTTACCTTCATAATAGTTTTTCCCTTTACAGTTCTAAGCTGTTTCTTCTTTTAACTTCACCTTGCATGTCACTTTCATTCTATGGTGGCCTGGGGAATTGAAATAAAGTTATTTGCTTTAGAGTGTTGTCCACCTACTTGCCGGTGAACCAAGTCCCATATTGTTAAGTGGAGAAGGGCAATGGAATGGACCTGTTATCTCTGATTTCGAAGCCGTAAAAAGCAGATTTCTTAGCTACCCCCCAAAAACGGAAAAGAAAAAGAAGAACTGCTGTCCACCTGCCAATGATGGAACCAGAACCCTTGGCTTTTTTTATGTCATTTTTTAATCTTTTGATTGCTAAAAGTCCATAGGAGATGTTAAACCATAAATGAAAAATGAAATAAATGTTTATCAAATAAATATTTTCATGAATGAGTTTTAAGCTAGAGGAACCTGAATATATTATACTTAATTACTAGTGGCGCTGTGCTTCCAAGCTGCATTGGAGCTTTGATACAATCTAAGCTTGGGATAGAACCTACCTACAGTTTGGTGTATAAACAGTTAACATAATGTTCCCAAAAAAAAGGAAAAAAAGATAAAGGAGAAACCCTTTCTTGTCTATGTTAAGTGACAAGCAGACTATAGATGCAGGTATTCAGCTTAGATGCAAGTGCATGTTTGTCTGTAGAGATCCCTTACATTCTAAACGATGTCACTCTCCCATCCGCATATGCCTGAACATGTTCTTTATGTAGGTGGATTCCCGATGGACAGCTCTGCCCCACAGTCCCCAACAGATCAAACTATATTCATTGGATTGAAGATCTTTTGTCATCGGACATCATTCCTAAAGTTCAAGCTGACAGAAACACTGCTAAAGGTTTTGATATAGGAACTGGGACCAATTGCATTTACCCTCTTCTTGGTGCATCTCTTCTGGGTTGGAAGTTTGTTGGCTCTGGTAGCCCCCTCTAATTTGTAATTTTCTCCCTTAACTTGCATCATTGCTGGTGTTCTGCTAATAGAACTGTGCTACATATTTGCAAAACATTGATTCCTTCAGTTTTTGCTTTATACAGATTTTACTGATGTAGCTTTGGAGTGGGCAGAGAAAAATGTCAAAAGCAATCCTCATATTTCTGAATTGATTGAGATCAGAAGAGTTAACATGGAAAACCCAGCATCTTCCAGTGAGGAGTTGAATGATGAACCAGGAAAATATGGCCAATGTACAGACGCAAACTTCGACAATGGAAAGGCTGTTGTCATTGGGCCTTCACCTCCTGCTCATCTCCAAATGCACTCAGGTATAGGAAAAGGTTATGGTGGACCACCTATACTTGTTGGTGTAGTCAAGGATGGGGAGAAATTTGACTTTTGTATGTGCAACCCTCCATTTTTTGAGACGATAGAGGAAGCTGGATTAAATCCAAAGACTTCTTGTGGTGGGACTGTGCAGGAGATGGTTTGTCCCGGGGAAGAGAGTGCTTTTATCACTCGCATTATTGAGGATAGTGTTCAACTAAGGCAATCATTTCGGTATGGAATCATTCTTAGAATCTGGTTTATTGCATTATGTGTTAGAGAAGTTTATGATGAAGGCTCAATTGTGAAGAGTCCTTATATTTCCTGACCTTAAGTTTGCCAGGTGGTACACCTCAATGGTGGAAGAAAAACTAACCTAAAGGTACTGATATCAAAGCTTTGGGAGGTTGGAGCAACAATAGTAAAGACAACTGAATTTGTGCAAGGCCAAACATGCCGATGGGGCCTTGCCTGGTCATTTCTCCCTGCTTCCAAGAAGATTGTACCATCTCATGTGGCTGAAAAGAATAATATGTCATTCATGCTTGAGGTCTGATATTTACTAGCCTTTTATTTGGTCATCTGGGCAATCATGGGGAAATTGATTATTCTGATAAAACAGAGCTCAAATATCATAAGTTTGTCAGTGAAAATTAGAAGTGGACTTTATGTTCCAGGACCCGAGTAATTTCCTTTCATTTGATACTGTCCCTTCTTTCATGTGCAAGTTTTGTGTCTTTTGTTAGAGATGTTGCTGAGTATGATACAACCTGCTTGAAGTCTTTAAGGGTCTATCTGGCCATGTGGCCCATGACTTCACTTTCAAGTATAATTATTTGCAAATTGAAGTTTTGGATTTCTTAAATTGAAATATTTTTCAGTTGAAACAGTTGGTTTAAGGTGTATTTCAAGTGAAGTTTTTCAAAGCTTCTATTACTTATGAACTCTTTTTGCAAGTGAAGTTTATGCCTAAATGCCCAAACACAATTCAACTCCAACAAACGGCTTTCCAACTTCAAGTGATCTTTTTTTATTTGCCAACTTCAACTCAAGTTTTGTGTACATGTATACTAAGTTATGGGGGTTGAGTTAGTATTTTGAAGGTTTTGACTATTGTAGATGTTGAACTGGTTCTTCTTTAGTAAAACCTTCAAAGTACTAACTCAATTTCAAGTGATCTTTTTTATTTGCCAACTTCAACTCAAAACAAGCTCTGTGCTCTGGCCTCCCCTTCCCCTTACCTGAATGCCGAAAAAAAGTCGTCTGTCACTTGTGTTGGCATTGTTATCCTTCTGCATTATAAATTGATTGTTGACACATTATGCATTCACCAAGGTTTTGAACTTCTACCATACATATGAGGTCATGTGTTCCTTTGGCAGACTGACTAGTTTTGGCACGAAGTGGTTGGACTAGTTCTGTTAATTACTCCATTGTTGGTGGGTCCAAGATTTCTTATTGATCTCCAATGTTTGTTTAGGGTCTGCAGCGCCATCAGAGTGCCTTCAATGTATTGCAATCAGTGGAATCCTACTTCTGCAATATTGGTGCATCCTCTAAATTAGACTCTGCCTCATTCAAAGTTGATGTACGCTCCATTTGTTCTTCTCTATGATTATTACTGCACCTATTACATGTTTTTCCTGAATCTAAATTTTCTTCTAGGTAACTTTGTCAGCTGAGCAATGTAATTCTATCCTGAAGACCCAAACACAGAATGGGACCAACCAGGATATATTGTTATCTGCAAATTGTCCCTCTGACCAACTGAATGACATGCGTTTCTGTAATTTTCTTATTAAAGTGATTTGCCTTTCGAACTAATGCCTCATTATTCATAGGGCGGCTTGTTAGTCTCCTTATTATTTAGCATGATGTGGTCTAATGCCTGGTTGTATCTATAGGTCTTCCAGCAGATACCAGGGACACTTCTGGTGAAAGGATTATTGCTCCAGAAAGAGATCCCTGTACCAGGTTTCCAAAACCATTTGCTCAGATCCAATCAGTGTAGTAGTATTTCATTTTCCTCTTTTCCCTGCTTCCTGAACTATTTGGTTAGATTTGGTTGTCTCATTCCCCTTCGACAGATTCTTTGATAAGGTAATTAGGTAAATAATTTAATTGGTTTAAGAAAACTTCTGTATATAAGCAGTATGTAAAAAAATAGAGAGCCTACAGAAAAATGTGTTTCTATAGATAACCAATTTTTTTCTATATAAATGGGAATATCATGGGTACACGAAAAGCTAACTAAAAATAAGGTGTTGTTCCTTGCACATACAAAGTCATTATCTATCTCCTTACAAACTCTCCTATTTCTCCACTTCTACTGGACCCACATGATTGACTAAAGCCGCCTAAAGGGACAATAATGTCCTACGTCTTCTCTTCTTCAAAAAGGCCCAGCTATGTAGGGCATCGTTCTCTAAACATATCTCGTCGGCTACACTCCAGACCAGTTCGATCCCCTACGATCAAGCTGATATCATCAGTCAATAAAAGGAAAGCTTCTTTCAAAGACAGCTCCATGAGATCTGCCTTCAATTACTAATTTCTCATCTTCCATCTAGGAGGTGCTCAGTTGTGTACTAATGTTAGTCTTTTTAAAAAAATACTAGTGTTAGCTTTAACTTGGAGCTCTAGTCCCTTTTGGCCTACTGATTCTTCTATTTTGATGTGATTACCTTGGCAACCAGAATATTTCATGTTGCGTTCTTCTCTCTAGAAGAGTATTTTACTGCAGTATTCTGAAACAGCTAACTTTTTACTCTCTCTCCTGCAAACATTTAGTTCTCTTATACATTTTTGGGTTTGTTGGTGATTGTTCATGGAAAATAGTTGTGAAAACTTGTCCCAGTCTCTAGACATTTTTAACTAATTGTACTTATATATTTACTTAGTAGGTTCTATTTCAAAACAGTCTGCCTGGTTTTAAGATACTTGCATCAACATATTCTCTTAGCCATCCTTTGATATTTCGTTCTTTTTTGCAGGGGTATTTTCTGTTATATTCCAGCAATTACAGGAAGTCCTGAAGAGCAAATTCAGTAAAGGCATCAGATGATAATAGTTTGACTTATGTGTAACCTTTTACCTTTTTAATAAAAAAGTTTGACTTATGTAAGGCTAAACAGTTAGGTTGTGCAGGAAATGTTGTATATTTTCTTTGCTCTCCTGTTTTATGATAGAATGTCTTCTTGTTGTCAAAGCAACTTCACTGATATTACTACGATTGTGTAGAAAATCTTAAGCTTGAATGCTATCCAAATACTCAATGATTACCTCCCCAAATGATGTTTTACCCACTACTGAGCATTATCATCATCCTGGTTGAATGGCATCTTTCTGCAACTAATAAATGTGTCAATGTATTTTGCATTACTCATTTGGGACAGGATTATAGAAGAAAGTTTCTTGTTAGTGCTTGATGAATAAGATAAAAAGAGCTTTTCTATCAACAACAACAAACAAAATGTAATCCCACAAGTGAGGAAAAGGACTTCTCTATCAAAAGGAAAAAAAAAGGTGGTTATTGGTCTCTTGCGATAAGGGAGACAACAAAAATCAAAATTCAGCAAAATTTTAGCCATGATCTTTCAATACAACAAATACTATCCAGCAGGATCCTGAATAACTATTACTGAGTACCTGCCGGCTTTAAATCCCTGGTTCTCAATCACCATGGACTAAGTGTGCTTCTTTCAGAGCTTGACACTGCTGTTGCTTCCAGGCAGGCATCTTACCGGGGAAAGCCCACCTCATCAATCTTTCCCAGGCATAACACACCAAAAACATAACCAGCGGCCAAACTAGCAGTTTATCTGTTAACGCCCTTGGTCTAACTAAATTCAACCAGTCATTTAAATCTCGAGACAAATTACAGGTGATAATTGTGAAGCCCATGGCAGCCAAAAGCATATAAGAGGCTCATTTTCTGGTATGCTCCAGTTGAAAGGGTGGCCCTTGTACTTCACAGCAAAGGTTGCTACCTGTATCATCACTCCCATCATGTATAAATGTATCGACAAAAAATGGGTAAAAATCAGAGTCTGGCTCAATTCAGTAGGAGGAAGAGGACGCAGGACCAGAAAATATTAGGATGTGCTCCCTTAGCTGCCAGGGTTGGAAAGGGATGAGCTGTGAGATAAATAAAAAGAAGAAATCAAACACGAAGTGCTATTAGTGACAATGGTTTCAAGTTCATTTCCAAAACCTCAATTTAATCTTTCAATCAAGGCATCTTTGCTATCAAATGATCCTCGCTTAAAAGGTATTATTATTCTTGAATGCATCCCAAGTGGAACTGCTTCAACAATATTTGGAGTTTCACAAATTCACAGTTAGATGATTTGGTAAAAACATTTTTTTTCCAAGTTTGCAGGTAAGATAACAAATTCAACATCTAAGAACCTGTATTCTAGTATGAGAACTAAGACTTATGAAGTTAAGATGACTGGTTTTGATTTTAGAAGTTGTCTGTAGATGGCCTGGGGAGGGAACTGAAGGAAGAGATTTTGCTAGCAAAGGCTGAGAATGGAGGTCAAGCAGTGGCCCAACGCTGTAATCATGCATTATCTTGAAACAAGAAAAATGAAACATACAGGTAAATTGAAAATACAAAACAGACTGTTAATCTAGTTCTTAACTGCAGATATTCAAAACAGACAAAGGTTCAACAAAATTTTGTTAGTGCAGCTGGATACTGTTCACATATTTCCACACAGGAAGATAATAATTTATGAGTATTTTGAGCAGGCCATAGAAAATAACTATCTGTTTCAATTTTAGCCAAACATTTAGGTAAATGCTATAAATACCGTAACATGTGTTAAAACATTGCAAAACAATTCAGTAACAGAAGCAAAAATGGAACAAAATTTACCTTTTACTATCATGTACTAGATCATCAGCATTTGTCTGATCAGCTAGCAGTTGCAAAATAGTGTGTCCATCTCTCTCCAGAGTATTCAACTTATTGCACCCAAAATATGGGAGCATTTTATGTTCAATCTCTAACCAACTAACAGCCTGCTCTTTCCTAACATGTCTCTCATTCATAAGCTGTCTCACTTTCTCTACATTTTCCCACATCCCAAGTACACCATAAATACTTGACAACAGCAAATATGCGGCAGGAGACTGTGGGTCCAGCTCTATTAGCAGTTCTGCAGCCATTCTACCCAACTCCACATTTCCATGAATCCTACAAACACCAAGTAAGGCATTCCAAATATGATCATCAGGTTCACAAGGCATCTTCTTTATCTGAGCTAGCACTTCACTAAAATGTCCTGCCCTACCCAAGAGGTCAATTATGCATGCAAAATGTTCTTGATCAGGAAGAACATCATAACTAGAGGTCATTGTCTCGAAAAAGGAAAGCCCTTCTTGCACTAACCCAGAATGACTACAAGCATTGAGAAGGACAACAAAAGTGATACGGTTTGGTTTCACTCCAAACTTCACCATCTTAAAGAACATTTCAATCGTCTCTTCACCCATGCCATGTTGTGCTAATGCTGACAACATAGTATTCCATAATACTGCATCATGCTTGTTATATGCCGTATCAAATACCCTCCTTGCAACTTCTAAACTTCCACATTTTGAATACATATCAATGAGTGAGCTCAAAACAATTGTATTAGGTCTAAAACCAGCATTCACCAGAAATGCATGTATTTGCTTACCGTGCTGGAGTGATGCTATACCAGCACAAGCAGATAGGCAACTACTAAATGTAAATTGATCAGGTTGGACCTGAAGCTTTATCATCTTTGCAAATAACTCAAGGGCCTGAATGCTCATGCCACTGTTGGAATAACCAGCAACCAAAGCTGTCCAAGAAACAGGATTCTTCTCAGGCATTGCTTCAAAAAGCTCCCTGGCTGACACCATATCGCCGCACTTTGAATAACCTGAAACCAAGGTGGTCCAGGCAAGAATGTCTCTTACTCGCATTGCATCAAACAACCTCCTAGCATCGCTCATCTTCCCACATTTTGCATAAGCATCAACAATTGAACTAGAAAGAACTATATTGGATAAAAACCCAGCTATGAATACTTGACAATGAACCTGCCCTGTGAGAGAAAAATCTCTGGACTTAACACAAGCAGTGATAACCCCAGCAAAGCTATACTCATTGAACCCAATACTTAACCTCCTAAATTCTCTATACAACTTGAGAGCCTCGTTGAAGTAGCCAACCTGAGCATGGCCAATCACCATAGTATTCCAAGAAACGACGTCTTTCTCCGGCATTTGGTCAAACAACCTTTTAGCAGCCTTAATCAGGCCTAACTTAGTATACCCAGAAAGCATATTATTCCATGAATACAAATTTCTCGTAGTCATTTTATCGAACACCTTACGTGCTTCCATATGATCACCACATCTACCATACATATTAATTAAATGGTTGGCTAGAAATGTAGTGGGGTGTTTCCACCCAGTAGTTTTGAGATGCAAATGGATCCATTTTCCTTCTTCACGTGACCTGGAATTGGCACATTGTTGAATGATAGAAGCAAGAGTTTTACTGTCTAAGCGAACGCCTTTACGTGTTAGGATGTTAAGGTAATTGAAGGCTTGTTTAAGATAGCCTTGCGAAGAGAGATTGAGAATCTTTTGTACTAAGCATGAATTATAGAGCTTCTTGTTTGTACGAAGAGTGAGAGCTTTGGAAGGTAAATATGAAGTGGGCATTGCAGAAGGGAAACATGTCAAAATGGAGTTGCTTTATCCGGCAATATTGGCAGTTTAAATTGGCGGCGGAGATGGAAGTTCCGGCGAAATCAGCTAGTTGTGATGCATCGTTATATGGTGGACCAACGTGGGGCCGGACCGGCGGGAGGGAATACACAGGGTTATCCCAAGTAATTAACTTATTTGTTTAATTAACACATAGTTGAATATATAAAAAAAACCATTTTTAAAAAAAAAAATTAAGTATCTTTTATCTTATCGATCAAATAATTTCTAAATGATCGTTTTGCATAAGAGATGATATAAAAAAAAGATATTTCATGAGTTAAATACCGGATATCTCATGACATCAAAGGTAAATCTATCTTGTGTGGTAAGATTGCCATGACATCCACACGCTTCAATTAACATCAATAAGTTATGGAAGTGGAGTTCTTGGACGTTTGACTTTGATGATAAATAATGAAGTATAAAAATACTTTTGGAGTTGAAACATTTGCTATTGCCATACATTTAATTAACAGATTGTCATTTTCAATTATCAACACATAATTAATATTTAAAAAGACAACTCAAGAACAATAAAAGTAAATATGATGGACTAAAATATTAAGAGGATATGTGTCGAATTTATAAGGGTGTGCCTGAAAGATTGAAGATGTTCCGAACCTAAATTCAAAATTATTTTTGTGTGATTGTATCCTTTCCACCTTCCGATCTCACATTCTGTGACCTACCCGTTGTCCATATCCTTCTGAGTAGTTTTTGTATATAAACTTTCATTGACTTTATAATTTATATTATATTCTTTTAAATATTTTGGTTTGAATATATTTTCACAATTTTTGCATCGATCTCTTCTTCTTTTTTTCATGGACCATGCTGACTATTGCTTTTTTTTTTATACGTACAAGACACGATTTATCCCTACATAAGTAGCAAAATTTCTCAAGCTAGTAGGAGTTGGGCACCAATATTGGTACATCCGTACATGAACAACAATGTCAACTTCATGCCTCAATATTTCCCTTGATAAACATTTATGCACAATTTTTTTTAAAAAAAAATGTGTATTGATTGTCTATTTGTCTTCACGTGATTGACTAAAGGAATTTGGTAACTATTATTCGGATGAATAAAATTTGAGTTTGTTATGGTATTAAACAACGTTTATCGACTATTATAAGTGAAAATGATTGATAACAAGAGCAAAACTTATCATCAATAAGAAAACAGACAAAGGTTATAGATCACACAAATGCAAAATAATAATTGAAATATAATTTCAAGATTCATCACTTCTAACATCCTATTAATTTTTCACTAATTCATTAGTTAATTAGAGTACCCCTATATTTTGATTCCTCTTCTGATTAAACCTAAACCTAAGAGAATAAATTAATGAACAGTGAATAACTGAATGTCAGTATGCTAGAATAATGTTTATTTCTCTTGATCAGTCACTCTATGATTTCAAAAAACCTCTTTTGAGTAAAACATATTCACTAAATTATTCTTCTTTCGATTACATAAATTAATGAATAACTCCACAATTTAATTCAAACTCCATAAATTATATTAAGCATAAAACAAGAAGAAAAAAACGTCAACAATTATTATCAATACACCATGATTGTCAAAACCCCATAAGAATATAAGGAAAAAAAAAGTCAAATAATTAATAAGAATTATAAAACATTACTACAATTGAATAATTGATGATTGTTTAAAACTGTCGTATTGAATCGAATCGTGATGAAAAGTAATGAATTCTAGCTAATCTGTCAAAAATTTCTTATCAACTACTAGCTAGGCTAATGTCCTAAGTCAAAGTTAGGATCAATAATTGCCTCTTAACCAAATTCTTGGAGAACTTCCAAGTGTTAACGTGCACGCTTAGTTCAGGACAGGTGGTTAGGATTCGCAAAGTTTAGTGCATATGATTGTCTTTGATCCTTGAATTTCGAATAAATATTTGTTATACTTCAAACTCCCAAAATATTTGTTTTAACTCCAAGTTTATTATTTGCCCGGTTTTATAGAAATGTATTGTTATATATTATTTCAACTTTTCTTGATTTCAATCCCTTGCCAATTTTTAATTAATCAAGTAGTTCTTTCACTAATTCTCTCCAATTGAATTTACGTGAGTACTTGTATATATTAACTGAAATGGTTCTCATAATAATTAACTTCAATATTAAAATAGTTAACATTGTTTATCATAAATATATGAGGAAATGTAGTATAGTCAAAGAAGATATAAAAGAAAGCTACATACAATACCATAAATAACTTACAAGAAAAATACCTCATTTATTACTAGCTTTTAAATGTAGTATAGTAATTACGTATTCCTACAAGTACAACAATAACTAATTCTCAATTCGAATGAGGCTTTTCCGTGTAAATTTGAATTAGTCAGGTCTTAATCCAAATATCGATACAAGTGGAAAAAAAAGTCAAAACTAGAAGATGGATGGGTTTAGACTTTGGACTTTGGAGAGTAACAGGAGAAAGATTATGATGGATGCTGATCTTAAGCTTAAATGGAGTAATATATAATCTTCAATGATTCCATCAAACTCAAGGAGTTGAATTAGGTGCTTATGATTCACATTTTGCTGAAATATCATGATTTTTAGGTATGGTTGTTATAGTTTTCAATGTTTTGGGTTGGGTAGACAAGCCGTTTTTATTTGTTAGTATGATGTGGGGATATCAAATGAGCTCAAATTATGTGAGTTAAAATTAATAAATACATTTATTTTACTTGATTTGAAATGGGCTAAGCAATCAGTTGGATGGATCATAATATTAGCTAATTTTACCAACCTTAGCAGAAACTAATTATCATAATTTCCCTTTTTAGGGTTAAACGATAAGATCTTTGACTAACATTTTAGGATGTATTTATTCATCATATTGATATGTAATTTTTTTTATAATTTAGAGTACTTTTTCATATAATTTTTGAATATCTAAATTTTTAGTTTAAAAAATTGAATTAATGTAATCTAAAATTAATCATATTGACTTTCGAAAAACGCAACATAACAACTAAAAAATGGAACATAGGAGTAATATTTTGGAATATTGTTAATTTGAGGTTTCCTCTGTTCTATTATTGTTTTGAAAATATGTTCAGCTATTTTATGTGACGTTGAGATAAAGTATCATCAATTATTTTTGAGTGTCAATTATGGCAGGCCCACCTCTCAACAATGTTACATTAGTTATCTAGCTAAATGAGGTATCCAATAAGTCATCGCTTCTACGGCTACTGATGTTGATTTCTCATGCTCTTTCATTTCCAATTTTTTTTTTAACTCTTGTACACGTGTCGGATTTCTAGAACATAGATGCGAAGAAAAAACATATTTAATGGGAATGAATCTCTACCGGCCTTTTGGCTAAATAACACAAATCTAAAAAAATATGTACATAAACTATGGGTGGACTTATATGTATATGAAAAAAAATAATACTCTTTCTACAAAGTCTGATTTTTATGTCATTGTATTCTTTGGTTTGAATTTAACTCTTTTTTCCCAAACAGCTATCATAGCCAATAGCAAGACAGACAACATGGAAGATCAACTTTTAAGTAGTAAAGGAAACAAGTTTCCTGTTGGCACCTCCTGTTCAACGTCTGTTGTTCTAAGCACTTGTGTTGTTATGTGTGGTTCCTTGGCTTATGGATTTGCTGTAAGTATAATAGGCTTTCAAGGTGCAATGAGAAAAACTCAAAAGTTAGGAAAAATAGTACATAGAATCGCAGAGTTGTGGATTTGGAGTTAACAATAATACAAGAATAAAGTAGCAAATGTACTGTAATATAGAATTGGAGCAGTAAATATGATTTACTCCTCTTTATATTATTTTGTTTTTTTCTTTGTCTTAGATAAGTAAATCTTTATTTTGTGATGATTTACTTAATTAAGGTGTTTGATGAATTTTATCTTTAATGTGATGATTGCGTTATAGGTTGGCTACACTTCTCCTGTCCAGTTAGGTATCATGGCTGACCTGGGGTTGTCCATTGCAGAGGTAAGACTTAAGAGTACACTTGAATCTGCATTTCCCTTCTATATAATTGGAGTGTTTGGGTGTGATTGTTGTAGTGACAATTGGAGGATGCAATAGGCAACTAACATGCACTGGCAATGGTTAATTCCGTGGGCTGTGTAGTGGTTGGCTTGGTGGCTTTCTTCAAAGTACCTGTTTGAGGAGTTGATGGTTTTGTAAACTATGCAATAACTAAGTGCTACAATGCCTGCTATTGTTACTGAAGTCCAAAAAGATAGTATTAGTTAGAGCTTTGGGGCTCTGATATCTGATATGTAACACATCCGTTGACTTCTTTTTTCTTGTTCTACAGTATTCAACATTTGGAGCAATTCTGACACTTGGTGGAACTATTGGTGCCTTAGTGAGTGGCACTATTGCAGATATGGTTGGGCGGAAAGTAGTACGTTTCTCTTTCAATGCTCGTCTTTCCCTCCTCATTCATTTTTCAAAATTATATACACTAATTAAAGAACTTCCTATCTGGTTTATGTTTTAATATAGACAATGTGGATTATGGATCTTTGTTTCATACTGGGATGGCTATCTATAATTTTTGCAAAGGTATGTAAGTCAATGCTCATTTTGGACTTCTTCTATTGAATGCTAATAATTTTTCTTGGTCTTAAACATCTTATAGTATCTTTTATAATACTAATAGGCAATGTCTTCTCAATACACATGTAAACATTGTTATCTAGCAAGATATGGATGACTAAGGAAAAAGAATTGTTGTAATTTAGTAGGAGGGAAAATGATTTTTTAAAGTAGATAGAAAATATCAAACTAAATTGGAGAGAACTCTTTCAACTAACAGTCTGGAGAAGGGGGTTGAGTCTGTTTTCTGAGTTCAACTCACTGATAATTATTTTTTTTGTTTCAAGAGTGTGTGGTGGCTTGATATTGGAAGATTTCTAATGGGAATAGGAGCTGGACTTCTCCTTTACGTGGTAAGTAGCTAAATTACAAAGCATTTTTCAATTTTCTTCCTGTGTAAAACATATTAAGAGCGGAGTTCAAATCACGATGCAGGCTCCTATATACATTGCAGAAATTGCGCCAAAGAGTATTCGAGGTGGATGCACAGCTGCATTTGCGGTAAATGAGAAACCATTGTTTTCTGTGATTCAGAAGTGTTCAAATCTTGCATATCTAAAACTGCTATGCTTTTGCAGTTCATGGTATATTTTGGTTTTTCACTGATGTTTCTGATTGGCAATATCCTGCCTTGGCGCACCTTGGCTATAGTAGGTAGAGTGCTTCCTATATTATATTTACTTCTTTATAATCATGTTTGCAAAGCTAGACACAGAAAGAGAGGAGCTGCAGAGAAGAACTGATTTACCGTCTTTGGATCAGGAATTATACCCTCTTTGGTGCAGTTAATAGGCATATTCTTCATACCAGAATCTCCAAGATGGTTGGTGAGTGGAGTATTAACTTCTAACAATTACATGTAGTTGCATTTTCCCTGTCCAAAGAAGCAGCTTTGGACATAAAAATAAGCAAAAGTTTCCCAGACTGACTAATATCAGTACTTCCTGCTTGGTGTATTATAGTCCGTCATCTCTCGATGCTATATTCTCAAATTATACCGTAAAAATAATACAGAATTTTTAATAAGAGATACAGTTGGGGACACTTAAGAAAAGAAAGGAGTCATGTACTTTGATTAACAAACTAATGCTTGATGCCTTAGTTATGGTCTGTTGTTACCTTTCATATTTTTTCCATATTCCCCTTTCATTTGAAGAAAGGGACTGGATTTTGTTTTATTTTCTATACTGATGTTTCTGGAGTAGTTGGATTCCTAATTTACCTATTGAATTGTTTGCAGTCCAAAATCGGTCTGGACAAAGAAGTAGAAGCATCTCTACAATATCTGAGAGGAAAAAATGTTGATATTTCTTTAGAAACAGCTGAAATTAAGGTAACTTGCTTCTAAATGTCTTACTACTATCTTAATATATACAATGAACTTATTCTCTTTCCTGATGAAACCATCTTCTATCCATATTACATAGTGTAATTAAAATGAAACCTCTTCACAGGACAACGTGGAGCCACTTACGCAGCTTTCAGGATCGAGATATCTGGATATGTTTGACCGTAGATATGCTCATTCATCCATTGTAAGCATTATCAGATACGGAGTATATAAATATAAAGTGCATTGATATGCATCTCTCTTATAAGCACTATGTTTTTCCATTTTCATCACTTATTGATCTTCCTCTTGCTATGTTAATTTTACTAGGTAGGATTTGGAATAATGATTTTGTTGCAATCTGGAGGAACTGATGCAATTTCATCTTTCGCTAGTTCCATTTTTATAAAAGCTGGTTAGCACCTCATAGACTGTTTGTAACATGAATTATACTCATTATACTTATATAGCATTTGACAGAAATATTTTGCTTTTTTAAAAAGGTTGCTCAGCTAGTTTTGCAACTACAACAATGGGATTCATCCAGGTTTTGACTCCTGAAATTACAATGTGACTCAGAACTGTTGCAAAAACAGGATCTCATACTATCATTTATTTGTACTTCTCTTTCAGCTTCCTTTTGCTGCTATGGGGATATTCTTACTGGATGCTGCTGGAAGACGGCCTGTTCTGATGGTTAAAAATCAGCATGCCTATTGATGTGTTAAATTTTACGAATCCATAGTGAGATATATACTTGAAGCAAAACGAAATGGTTTCAGGTCGCGTCTGCTGGGACATGCTTAGGAAACTTTCTTGTAGGTGTAGGCTTTTTGTGTAAGGTACTCAACAGTCAACACACCTTCCCCCCAACCTTTTCATAACATAACAACAATTTCACTTGCTAGACTTATCAATTTACACATGAATCTTATCAGGATTATGATCAAACGAGTCAGCTCTCTGCCACATTTGTGTTAGTTGGCATACTGGTTTGTTCTTCACACTCTGTTCCACAACTTCATTTTCTTGTATTTTACCAATTTGTAGCTCAAACTGTCCAGTAAATCCATTTACAACTACAAAAGTAACACGTCAACAAACGAAATGATTCGTGCATTGCTGATTGGTTAACAGGTATTTAGTATATTCTTCTCAATGGGTGTAGGTGGTGCAGCTACTACAATCGTTTCAGAGGTCAGCTACTAGCCTTCAATCTCCATGTACACACACACATTACACAACTCTAAACCTTTTCGAGTACTATAGTTACTGACTAGTACTCATTACCATATCAGATATTTCCTATGAACATAAAGGGATCAGCTGGAAGTCTAGCAATTGCATGCAACTGGTTTACTTCTTGGATTGTCACATATGCTTTTAACTTCTTATTTGAATGGAGCCCTTCAGGTATGTATGCATCTATCTAGAATTGCTCGAATCGTCGTGTTTGTTTGTTGCTCAAGGTTAAACATTTTAATTTAATTACCAGGTGTGTTCTTCATGTTCACATTTTTTTCCGGGTTGATGATCCCATTTGTTGCAAAGTTAGTACCAGAGACGAAAGGTCGGACACTTGAAGAAATCCAAGCATCCTTGACACTGCTTAACTGATACTCCGTTCGTACTATATTAGATGAGCATCTTACTAAAATAGTTATCTCATATTATTTGATTACTTACTAAATTAAGATATAATTAATTATATTTTATTTTATTTTACCCCTATGATTAATATGGTCTTTTGAATGTGTACAATTTCTACTACTAGCTATTCATATATACTATGTATATTTTTTCTAACTTGTTTGTATGTGTATTGATATGAACAAAGGGAAAAATAATAAAATTAATTAATTTATCAATAATTTCTTAATTATCGTGTAAAATAGAAAATTTTCATTTAATATTAGGATGGAAGGAGTATTCATTTTTCTTTTAAGAAAAAAAGAAGTTAATAATATTAGGGTGTATTTTTTTCCAATTTTCTCATGTTTGGTTGGGTAAAATATTTTCCAAATCAACTCATTTTCCTCAAATTTAAGGAAAATGACTTCCCTTAAAAAAATTAAGGAAAACATTTTCCAAAACTCTCTTCCAACTTTAAATTACGATTTTTTTTATTGAAAAAATCAATTTATTTTGTCCCTACCCTCAAATCCCCCTCCCCCCTCCCCAAATAAATAAATTTAAAGCTTGTTTTTTAAAAATATTTTTAACTTTACCCCACCCTCACCTTTACCCCCTACCACCCCCTCCCCCCAAAAAAAATATTAAAAGATATTTTCAATTTCAATATTATTATTTTTTACCCCACCCAACCCCCTACCCCCCATCAGCCCCCACCCCCTCCAAAAAAAAAATTAAGCTTGTTTTTAAAAACTATTTTCTACTTCAAATTTTTATTTTTTCACCCCAACCCTCGCTCCCCCCCAAACCCCCCTCCAAAACAAATTTAAATTTATTTAAAAAAAATATTTTCTACTTCAAATTTTTATTTTTTCACCCAACCCCTCGACCTACCCCACCCCCCTTAAAAAAATTAAGTTTTTTTAAAAAAAATATTTTCTACTTCAAATTTTTATTTTTTCACCCCAACCCTCGACCCCCCCCCCCCAAATAATAAT
>JAJOOS010004374.1:0-30518 GCA_029582725.1 Solanum chiquidenum | reverse complement strand
GTAGAATATCTCCGACCTCCGCCGCGTAAAGCCTTTCGTTTGCCATGGGATCCAAAATCTTCCTCTCAACCTCAGCAGGTAATGAGGCGGATCTAGAATTTCAAGTTTTTTCTGTGTGTCAATTTACGTGATACCGATAGCAAATCAAGTTACTCTAAGCAATGATTTTAAAATGTATGAACACTAGAAATAAGTGTAACTTATATAGTAGTACTTAATTTTATTTTTTTGAATATTGAGTTGATTTAAGCCAAATTTACTCTCGGTAAGTAAAATGTGTCACATAGATTGAGACAGAGAGGTATAGAGAGGGTAGAAGGGAGGTGAGTAAAATGTGTCATATAGATTGAGACAGAGAGATATCGAGGGAAGAGATTTTTTGAGAATGAGTGCAGACTTACTGGAAGAGATATATTGTAATTTTGTAAAAAAATTCAGGTGCAACATGTCTTTCCGTTAATATTATTTGGTGTTCATTTCTACTGATTTCAGCTGAAGTTATTAGGATTTGGGTCTGGATTATATCCGGATATTGTTGTTTAGCTGAGTCTAGGAGTTTTAATTACTCTTTGTAACAATATGATGTGAAATTAAGGGTACTTAGTTTTCTTCTTTTGATCTGTTAAGGTTTTGTATTTGTTCAATGCTTTGCTATGATTTGGTTAGTCCTTACTGATTGAAACTCCTTGTTTTGTGTTCCATTGTGTTAGCCCAAAGACTCAACCGTCTTTGAGCTCCTGAAGTTACCAATTTTGATGGTGTCTGTGTTTTCATACTTCATAGGAAGTAGTAGTTTTGATTTTCTACGCGTTGCTTAGCATGACATCAATGGGCAATGTAGTTTAATTAGCGTCAATTAAGCTCAATACACTCCAAAGCTCTGTTCTTTTGGGCTTTCGTTTTCTTTTTGTTTATTCAAGCTGGTGTTAGGTCCTGTTTAGGAGGATGTAAAATGTTTCCACGGTCATTATGTTAGTCAAAGGCGGAGCCAGGATTTAATGTTTGTATGTTCTAAAGTAGCGAAAAGATTAGAGTGTCTTTGAAATGTTTCCACAGTCATCATGTTAGTCAAAGGCGGAGCCATGATTTAAGTCATCATGTTAGTCAAAGGCAGAGCCAGGATTTAACATCTGTGGGTTCTAAAGTAGTGAAAAGATTAGAGTGACCAATGGGTTTCAAACCCACATTCCGCAGAAAGAAGCTTTGCTGGGCAGGCAGAGACCACTGAGCCATTACCTCTCTCTGACTGTGGATTCACAGGAGATAGTTATATACCTTTGTATTTGGTATTTTAGTACGAACATAGGGACTACGCAAAAGCTACTGGGTTCACCCGGTGTAATATAGTAGCTCCTCCCTGATGTTAGTGGAATGCTATTATAACGAAGGTGGGGGGGGGGGTTGGCATGAAGGGTGGTGTAAAGAACTACTAATGTTTTTTGGATTCGTTTCAATTCGACTAACTTCTCTTTCCCTCTTTAGTTTCTTGATTCAGAGCGCAAACCGAACTTTTGCAACCTATCAAGCATAAAAAAGGAAACATTTTATGTCGTTCCAAATTGGTTTACTGTTGCTGTTTTGGTGAATGAATGTAGCTGGTATAGTTGATCATGTGCCTTAATATTGTCATTGCAGGTTCACATCTCATTAGCTGGAGACAAACACATAAGGGTATCATGGGTCACAACTGATAAATCTTCTCCTTCAATTGTTGAATATGGAACATCCACTGGAAAATACAGTTACAAAGCTCAAGGAGAGAGTACCAAGTACAGTTACGTGTTATATCGTTCTGGAATGATACATCATACTGTGATTGGACCATTGCAAGACAACACAGTGTACTTCTACAGATGTGGTGGAGAAGATCCGGAGTTCCAGTTCAAAACTCCACCGTCTAAGTTTCCTGTTACTTTTGCAGTGGCAGGAGATTTAGGCCAAACTGGATGGACGAAGTCAACTTTAGACCATATAGACCAATGTAAATATGATGTTCATTTGCTCCCTGGTGACCTTTCTTATGCTGATTATATTCAACATAGGTGGGACACATTTGGTCAACTGGTTCAGCCGTTGGCTAGTGCAAGACCATGGATGGTGACTCAAGGGAATCATGAAAAAGAATACATACCATTCGTTGTGGATGAATTTGTATCTTACAACTCCAGGTGGAAGATGCCATTTGAGGAGAGTGGATCTACTTCGAATCTGTACTATTCATTTGACGTTGCTGGGGTTCATACAATCATGCTTGGTTCATATACCGATTACGATGACTACTCTGATCAATATCGATGGCTGAAGGTTAGCTGAACTCTCATTTATTACTGAAAAGCTTAGCAACTCGTCGTTTTGCTAATATAAATGCATTTATTGGAAATTCAATTGTAGGCCGATCTTCAAAAGGTTGATCGTAAAAAGACTCCTTGGTTGGTTGTGTTATTCCATGTGCCATGGTATAATAGTAATGAGGCTCATCAAGGTGAAGCTGATGACATGATGACATCTATGGAGCCTCTGTTGTATGCAGCTGGTGCAGATATAGTGTTTGCTGGGCATGTTCATGCTTATGAACGCACGGTATGCCTAGCTTGCTAATTTGCTTGTTTACTTTTGATTATTGGATACTCATAAAAAATCGAATTCATTTCTTCTTTTACAACAGAAACGCGTTTATAATGGTAAACCTGATCCTTGTGGTGCTGTCCACATAACAATTGGTGATGGAGGAAATAAAGAAGGTTTAGCGCGCAAGTAAGTATTCCTTGTAGTAATTTTTCTCTCCATGCTGAGCACAAGATCCTTAAAATGGCAATGGAAACAAGAACTTGTTTAGTTCTGTTTCTGAGTTGAACAACTTTGGCAACTTCTCACAAAGTGCTTATATCAGGCTTTGTAGAGTGGAGGTTATTATGACAGGTGAACTTACATGTCGTGGCGAATTATTGACAGGTACAAGCTACCCCAACCAGAATGGTCTGTTTTCCGCGAAGCAAGTTTTGGCCATGGTGAACTCGCGATAATTAATTCAACTCATGCCTCTTGGAGTTGGCATAGAAATGATGATGATGAACCCGTGAGGTCTGATCAGGTTTCGCTTACCTCGTTGATTGATTCAGGATGCAGCAGCATTAGAGTCATGAACTAAGAGAAATCCTTGAAGCTAACAGAAACCAACTACTTGTTCTTATTATTAAGTAATTTAGGAGATATATTGATTAATGAACAGAAAGGATCATTAGCTCCTTAGTTTTAGTCTCTAAATGAAATGTACTTAGTTATAGGATTATTACTTACTACTTGCTTTCAATTATGCTTGTACTTGAGTACCAATATTAGTTATCACTCGTGAATTTACACCCGTTATCCTTGTGTGAATCATACATAAGCCACATGAAGGTGACAAAGATGACCAAACAGAAAAAGGAACATTGGATAATCGATAAAAAGGTAATGTCTCTTGTTGCTCAAACTGAACGTCAAAAACTTGAAGATGAGAGATGTAAGTTGAATACCATGCCATAGGAAAGAAAAGTTTCAATTTTCTTTTACTAATTGCTCTGTAGAAAACATCTATAATTCAGAAGTTTATCAACTACAGGATTTCAGAAATTAGTTTTTCACCTGCTGAAAGAGGACTGGTATTGCATTAATAACAACCACTAGTCCCTGCTTGCATTTCTTTGGCATCTGTGAGTAAGGTGTGATCTGAGCTGCCTAATTTAGCACATCTCATCAGCAAAACCCAGGACAATGTCATTGAACATAATGGTTAGTTCTTCTATAACAAGTTCAAGCAACAGTCGAGAAGCCTTGGCAAATTCATTTGCCAAATGAAGATTGTGAATGCCTTGCTCCAAGATGGAAGCTCGAAATTTCAAAAGACATCTGTGAGCTTAAGTTCTATTCAGGAGCCGGAGTTCTGTTCTTCATCTCTTTTGCCTCTCCAGAGAATAATCTGCTCATCTTTGAACAAGATAGGAACACATGGTACCAGATCCTGAAATTAATAGAGTGAAATGAAACTTTCAATTGTCGTGCATTGAAAATAAAAAGGGGGTGGGGACAAATAATATATGAAATTTACTCTCCCACCCCTAGAGGTGCAAGTTAGACAGTTACTATTTCTCACATGTTTCCCGAGTTAGTATGCCACAAAGAGAGGAGAAACAAGCAAACAAGGTTTCAGAGACTGGGGAAGAATCTGTATCCCAGTTCAGTAGCTATTTGATTTATAGTCATAACATAACATAATGTCGAGGTAAATAGACAATTCTTGTTTAAGACCGAAAAGGGGTATCAATTTTTGTTTAAACATTAAAGAGTTGAAAGGTGATGCAAGATATATGAGTCATACCCGTAATTTAACACCAATTCTTTTGCAATCACTTGTTCCCACGTGGGTACAATCTAATCTAACAACTTCTTCTGTTTCAAAAGCCGCTCTGATTTTGCCCACCACATTCACGTACACCCCATTTCTGCCTAGAAGAGTAGCATGTAACAATCAGCAATTACAGAAGGCAATCTTTAACTTGTTTCTAATAAAGAGAAAAAAACAAGTTACTCACTGAGTTTCGTTAAAGGAGGAGCATTGATCCCTTTGTTCCTCATTGCCTTCGTTTCTTCAAATGTCAGGCCTTCAGCAACGTTCTTCACAAGCTTCGGATATATTGGAGCCAAAGGCTTCCACAGCATCACAGGAACAGTAGGTCTACTTTTGGGATCATAATGTCGACCACGATATAACAGTAAGATATTAATATGGCGATAGATAACTTTTCCACCTGATTTTTCCTACAATGATACCTGTGCCTTGCATCAGCGACAGAAGGGTTCATTTGTAAAAGGTTAAGAGAAATCTACATCCAAATATATGTTCCAGCACTCTGGCATTCAGATCACAAACCTCGAGATGGGAGCATATGTTATCCATGTCAAGAGTTGGCACCCCCAAGCACTTAATCCTTACAGCTTCAGCCTTCTTCCAATAGTTATGGATATCTTCCAGCATATTGTGAGTAACTCCACCCCGCCCTAACACATAATAATGCTATGATAATCATGAAAAAGTATGGATCAAATTGAATTAAATGCAGTGATCATTATACCAAGATGTAAGTGAGGATGCAAATTTATATCCACAGAGACAAATATCAATCATCCGTGAAACAGAAGCCATATGTGCAAGATATCTGCTTAGTTCAACTAGCCTCAGACCTAAACTAGAAAGGATTCTTTGTTCTTTGATATTCGATTCATCATAATAATTTGACTGTCTTTATGTTGGCCGTCAACTTCCTTCCTGTTTATCTCGGCAAAGGTGGAGTTCATATATACAAAAACATATCAAAACTTCTTGGGGAAGTACACAAACAAAATTTACTCAGAATGCAAACACAAAGACTCTGCCTTACTTAGCAAAGACAAATAGACAATCACATAATTTATCACAGAAGGCTGACATTACTCATTATACGTCAAACCTCTCTATAACAACCACTCGCTATAACATCCGAACTTTTATGCTAAAAGTTACCTCTCTACAACAAATTTCTACTTATAACAACAACAACAACTACCATCATTATCACATTACTCATTGTAAAATTATCCCTCTATAGGCTTGTTGAAATTCAGTCAATCAATCAACTTCGCATCAATACAAACAAGTTTTGCAGCTAAATGAAACTTCTTATATCCATTCTGCTCTAATTTTGTCCATCTTCCACACATCGCACAGGTACTATACTAGTTAACGGGTCTTATTGAACTTACCCAAATTCATTTGACGAGAACAATCGTTATGACGATACTTCTCGACCAGCTCCGCCGTTTCCTCCTCTGAGAGCGTTTCTCCGAGGATCCGCCGTCGCTCCTCAGCCACTTTCTCCAAATCCACCGGCTGTAAACGCGGAGCTGAAGTTCCGGTCCATTTTCTATCAAGCCGTCCTGGTCCAAACGGAGAGAACCGCGGCGGTTCACGGAAACCAATTGGCTCAACCACCGGGTTGGTTTCAGAGTAAGAGTAGCGAAAATCAAAGGGCAAGTCGGAATTGACAGTAACGTTGTGGGCTTTTTCAGAATCTTCGTTGGATGCAGCATTTTCATGCTTTTCTGTTATCGATTTCTGGGGTTTATGGATTTTTAAGGTGGAGGAAAATGGAGGGTCGAATATATCTTCTTGCTCTGGCTGAGAATGGAACAGAGAAGGGGAAAAATTGATGAATGATAAAGAGGGAATTTTGGAAGAGAGGGTGCCACGTGCTTGACTGGTTAAATGACACCATGGAAATAGCTTCATCATTCTACGCTCTCACTGTGTGTTCGAAGCTCTCTGAAGAAGAAAACTTGGGGAAAGGTAGAGCAACAAAAATATAAATTATAAAAATTTACCTAAAATAAAAATAAATACAAATTACCATTTCTCTTTATTCCTTTTTTATGTTGTAAAAGAAAATTCTCCGTATTCCTGTTCGATGCACAAAGCATCCCGTGTTAGCACGGGTCCAAAAGAGTTACACCTAAATAGTGTGATTTAAACAACCTATCTTAATGCAAGCATTAATGATTGCTTTCACGATTCAAACCCGTGATCTGTAGATCACATGGAGACAACTTAACTATTACTCCAAGATTCCCCTTTCTCTTCGAACAAATTGTTAAAAATATTTCTTTGACAGAAGTTTAGAATTGCATCACTAAAGTTTAAGGCTTGCTTTCTTGTATACTTGTCCTTTTTTATGTTATGGTATTGGTAATGTAAGATTGGTCTATGATGTTCATAATACACACCCTAGACGTTATATTTAGCCCCACCATCATCATAATCATCTCACGGAGTGTAATGTACCTTAATTCAATGAACACTGAGGCTTATCTATCATCATCAAAGGTTGCACAAAATTTTGGGCTTAGGCTTACATGACTTTAAACGCGTTATTAGAATCTTGAACTTACTTTTTATTATGTCAACATCTCTCTTATGTTTTGTCGATATAAGATTTGCCTAGAGGGTTACGCTAGGCCTGAAACTTGTAACATCTTCTTAAGGGGAATGTGTTCTTGCTCATGCTTTTGGATTTCCGAATTTTAAACTTGTCTGTCCTTTTCTTGCAATGCTTGTTCTCTAAATTACAACAACACTAATAAAGAGTCTTCCTTTAAGACAACTGAGACTGTTAGCTGCATCAAAAGCAACAAGATTCATAGAATAAACTGATACAAAATACAATTTCAAATTTAACAATCCTACTACCAAGTACTAAGTAGCAAGTACCCGTGAAAGTGAAACTAATCACTTCGGATATGTAGTCCTACTAAGTGGGGTATGAGGAGGATAGAGTGTACACAGATCTTATTCCTACCTCAGAGATAGAGAGGTTGTTTCCGATACACCCTCAGCTCAATGAAGAAGTGACGATACAAAAAGAAGTACTAGCATACTCATCTAAAAAGAGGCTTGGATAATCTCATTCTCATCTAGTGATTCAAACAAAGCTAAGTGAACTTAAAGAACACTCATTAGGCATTCAAATTTCAGTCACAATTGGAGAATCTTTGCCTCAATCCCTCGTCTTTGCATCTCCTCTGATCTACAACCATAGACTCAAACACATCCAACAGATGATCTAATCCTTCACAATCTTTTTCTCCAACAGCTTTCAAAGCATATACAATACTCTCAATGGTGGACAAATATCCAGCACTAGGTTGACGCCTCACTTCGCTATACAAACTTAGCTTCTCTACATCCAACCTCAAATGTGGCAACATCTTCAACCAAGGATTCTCATTATACATTCTTTTTGCTTTTGCCCATGTCCCATCAAGTACAATAAGATTTTTCACTTCAAAATCTATCTCCTCAGTGCCTATTGAATTTTCACTTGGAAATAACAGCACTGATCCTGGAGGAACTGAAACTTCAAACTCCTTCAGTTCTTGAAATTCACTGCTCCCATCCAATAACTTCCTCTGCAACTTTTTTACAATAAACCCTTTTTGTATATCATCAATAGCTTCTCTAGAGGCTATTAAAGGGCAGCCCGGTGCACTTAAGCTCCCGCTATGCACAATCTTACCTAACATTTCTGCGAGAGACTGTTCCCACGGCTTATTCAAATGTTGATTCTGAGAGGGACTAATCGCACCATACTTCTCTACAGTAAAAGAAACAGCAGCATAGTCTTTAATGTTTCTGCTACAATTTTCATCCAAATTTCGAGAGCCCATTTCAAGATTTGAATTGAGTAAACGAATGACAAATTCAGCTTCATAATTAACATCAGAAACTGAAATTACACTCAGATTTTGCAGGCCAATAGAAGCAATTCTAGTGGAATTTAAAGGGTGATTTTTCTCTAGACTGTGTTGAAGGATTGTGACAGCTACGGAGTTTTCAAGACATGGGGTCTTCAGTCGAGTGCAGAGACACAAACGGGTGGGTTTAGAGCATGATGGACACATGGGTCTCTTTGAATGACCCGATTCATTCACCATTTCTAGGGTTTGAGGCAAGTTTTGAACTTGAACAGGTAGAGGGTGAGGGTTCAGCCTGGCAAAGAAATGGTTACCTCCAGAAAATGAAACGACCCGATTCTTGAAATACATAGCAAAATCCGGGTCTGGTCGAAAAGGAAATGGAGCATAAGTGACCCGACCAGGGAAGTTACAGAAGAAAAAGAAGAAGATGAAAGAAAAAGCAGGAGTGTGGTGCACAGAAGCACCCTGGGGGGTCATAGTGGTGCATTGACTATATTACCCTCGCCTACTTCATCTTCTCAGTACATTCAAGAACAAATCTTGAGGTCATTTTAGACCAAATGAAACCATTTTTTTTATATATATATGCCATTGAACCCACGACCAATTCCAAAGTTTGAAACTTTTTGATCTCTGAAATCTTGACTAAAAATTTGCAAAAAAAATCAAATCTTGGTAAAAGATGCATGATTTCTGCTTTACGATCCCTTATGGCTTAATTCTGGTGACTGGTGGCGTCATGGGATATGCCAGTAAAGGAAGCACAGCTTCATTTGCTGGAGGTGTTGGTACTGGATTTGCTTTGATCTTAGCTGGTTACTTGAGCCTGCAAGCATTTCACAAACGCAAAAATTCATACTTTGCCTTGATTCTTGAAACTGGTATTACCCTTTTCATTTCCTTAGATAAAAATGCATTTCATATTGGCCAAGCTTGGGTCTTTTCTGTTATATTGTGCTGATAAAGTATTGAATCACAGTTCTTGATTGTGTATAGCCTCTCATTTATGCTTGTTGTTCTTGAAACAAGGTAGGGATAAAGTGTGCGTACACTCTTGCCTCCCCACACCTCACTTGTGTGATTATATTGAGTACGTTGTTGTTGTTGTTGTTGTTGTTCTTAGTCAGATCTGAAGACTAGTTCTAATTTAGCATTACTCCTCTTAAAGAATGAAATCTTCTTGGATTTTGTCCTTCTAAGAAATTGACTGCCTCTCCTGAGCATAAATGAGATGCAACCCTGGTGTCTTTGTTCTTGTGTGTGTGTCTCTTGCTTGGACCTAAAACTTAATGTGAACTGTTTGTTCTTATCTGGATACTATCATTGGAAGGTATAATACTTAAGCATCTAATCGCTATTAGGTTTCCGTAGGGTTCATTGACCTTTCGAGTATCTGCTAGTGTGTTTCACAGATGTTTACGTTGGAGGTTGGTGCAGATCATTTATATTGGTTGAAATTTGGAGTAACTTTTAACAAAAGAGAACTTCAAAAATATCATGTTAAATGATGAACTAAACAAGATCGAAAGATATATGATTATGCATGTTTCCTCTCAGCATCTCCTTTAACAATGATCTGAAGTACCGTGCAAAGCACCATCCTTTGAATAATTCTCTGATAATCTTGGGACTCTACCAGTTAGTTGTGTCAACTGCAATCTTAATGTTCAGAAATACAACTTTCTGGGTGAACATTAACTCACAGATAACAGTCAATTCATCAAGTTTGAAACTTTTCAGGGAGTACATTTAAGACTATAATAAGCTTATTTTGACCTTGAATCTAGCTTTTTTCCTAATGATCAGAACTCTGTAGTTTTCCTACTTGGTGTCGTGCTTATCTGCTTCTTCTTTAAAGTTTGATGAAATAGAAATGCAGACGCGGAGAGAATATGTTAACTTTTGTTATGTCTGATGGCACCATGATTTCCTTCTGATTCAGAAAGAACAATCAAAATTTCATCTTCTTTGCTTCTGTTAATGAATTTGCTTTGTTTGTTATAAACGCATGGGCATCTCCACTCACTTTATTCCATTCCAAACAGCTTGTGCAGCCACATTAACATGGGTTATGGGGCAGCGGTACATGCAAACTTCAAAAATAATGCCGGCGGGTGTTGTTGCTGGTATCAGGTAACTGCAAATGAAAAGCATTCCATACTGGTTTTATAGTCAACTTGCTTCTTGGTTGCTGTATTTTGTATACTAGGTTTGGGAGGTATGACAAATTTAATCAAGGAAATCACAACAACATACCGAGTGATCCGACAAGTGGGGTCCAGGGAGGGTAATCTACGCAAATCTTACCCCTACCTTGTGTGGAATCATAGGATGATAATACATGAAGATTATCGGTAGCAAACTAAATGTTTGGCTCTTTTTATAAAAGTTGTTCGATTTTGTTTAAAGCGGATAATAGTAAGAAAAATGTTTCGAAAGTTCATCCGATACTATATGGGAGAAGTTCAGTTGGGAGGATGAAATTTTTTGTTTATAAGAACAGAACTGGCATCAGTCCTGTTGTTTGCTCCATGTATTAATGGAGAATAGATGCTACTGTGCTAGTTATCTTATATTCATCTAGTTGTGTCAACATGTACTGCTGTTCTTGTATCTTTTAAGCTATGTTGCTTGGACTCTTCAAAATGTTACTGCACTTGTCTCGGATCCTCGGAAAGTGCATTACTTTTTGAGGATCCGACTCACACCTGCTGACATTTTTAAAGAGTCCAACAATCTAGGCTTTAAGGTAACATGCACAAGACCTGCAGTTACAATATGTCCCTTTTTGTTCTTTTTGGTAAATTATGCAAACAAAAAGTTATAACTGTAGTATTCGAGTCAGCTTGCACACCTTGACTATCGAAAAGTCTTTCTATCTATTTGTTTTTCTGATAATCATAATATCAGGGCTAGCTTGCGAGCACCTCGACTATCAAATAGTCTTTGTATATATTTTTCTTATAACTGTGGTGTCTGGATCAGTTTGCGCAGCTCGATTATCAAAGTGTTTTTGTATCTTTTATATGAGGTTGATGTTATATTTATTTTGTTCTCTCTTTTCTGCAGTGCACTCATGACTGGGTTTTACCTGTATAAAATTGCCACAAGAGGAAACCATTTTCCACCTAAGACTGAATAGTACCATATGATTATTTATTTTGGGCTTCCAATTTCATACTGCATGTATCAAGCTGAAAATATACTCTTATTTTATACTAAATTTTATAGAATTCAATGGATCAACTCTTATTGTGATGTTTGTTTATCACTCGTAACCATTTACAACTTTTCATCAAGCATTTGGTGTTTTTTTTTTCCTTTGGGTTTTTCACAGACTCAATGTTCGATATCTGCATTGAAATGCAATTAATATAGGTTTGCCTCGCAAAAAGAAAAATAACATACCAGCCTTACTCCTCAGAGATAGAAAGACTGTTTCTGACGGACAAATCAATTACTGAATCATCATTCGGTAACTTTGCTCCAGTAAACTTTATTACTGATTTTTACCAAATTCATAACTCTCGATATTAATTATCATATTCAAAACTCGAACCCAATACGTTTCGGATTTTGGAACTGTACATGGATTTCAAGCAGTATTATCTAAAAAGTGTTGGCGGTATTTGGATTTTCTACGTGTCATCTGGATTTATATTTGACAGTGTCACTGTTATCCACGTGTCTTGTGGCACTTCAAGCTTTATTATAGGAAAAAAAATAAGCAGGACTCCATTTTCTCTGTCTTTTCTTTCAATGCTTCTCAGTATGTTTAACTATAAATTAAGTTTTGGTGAACATTTGATTTTTTGCCCAAAAGGTATCAGATAACTCTCAGGATATCTGCAACCTCCCAACAACAACAACATGTATCAAGTAATTTTATTTATTAAAAGTAGCAATAACAACAATCAATAGATATTAGATAATTCTTTCTACGAATAAATAAAAAAATAAATCCACCTAATATTTTGTTTCGGCTGGAATTTGAACCTGAAACCTCATTAGCTCTATTTATTGTTCCCATATGTTGTTGTTCCCCTACTTTGTCTCACTTCACCTATTATTGTCAGCTGGAGATTGAGTTTGATTCATGTTTTCTCTGTTTGGTTTGAAAAAATGTGAAGAAATAGGAAATTCCATAGGGTTCAGGTTGAGGTAGGACAAAGAACTCGTTTGGTCATAGATTTTAAAGTTGAAACTTGAAATTTGAAGTCTTGTGAGAGGAAGTGAAATTTCTCCAAAAAATATGGTTTCAAAATCTTGTCTGTAAGTATTGAAAACACTGATATTTTGAAAGCATATTGAACATGAAGTATGGCACGTAATAAGACTTCGTAAACATCATCAATACTTTCCTCAAATTATTGTTTTGGACTTTGCACTACTTCTTTTCAATACAAAACAAAGCACAGCAGTTCTGTTTGAGTTAGATACTACAATCCACAATCATATAGGAAAGTATTCTCTGGTGTGTCAAGATGGAGCTTGTTCTTGTTTCAGGATACCATAACGGAGTTAAGACACTTTCCAGTTTGTACCTCAGTACGTCAATCATGAACACTATCGTAGCTATTTCCCTATTTCTGCTCCCGGTATTCTTCCTTCTTGCTAGGAGGATAAGATCGTCGAAGAGGGTTCCACCAGGATCCCTTGGATTTCCAGTCATCGGTCAAAGTCTTGGGTTGCTAAGGGCAATGAAAGCCAACACAGCAGAGAAATGGCTTGATGAAAGAGTACAAAAATATGGTCCTAACAAGTTTATTTATGGGCAGGCTGCTAACAAGTTTTTATTTACCAGTGATGGCTCTGTCCTCACTAGCAAGCAGCCACAATCACTCAAGATGATTCTGGGTGATCGTTGCCTTTTGGAAATGAATGATGAAGATCATAAACGGGTTAGAGATGCCCTGGTGTCGTTCTTGAAGCCAGATAGTCTGAAGCGTTATGTTGGAATGATGGACGAAGAAGTCAGAATCCACCTTGAGACTTACTGGAAAGACGAGCAAATAATTAAGGTATGTCATGGACCCCCCCTCCCAAAGTAATCTTGCATACAATTTAGAAATTTACAACTAACCTCTGCATAATGTTGATGATAATAGGTATTACCTTTGATGAAGACACTCACCTTTGACATTATTTGTTCTCTCCTTTTTGGGCTTGAACGTGGAGCTCGAAGAGACCAAATGGTTCGTTATTTCCAGCAGATGATAGAAGGAATGTGGTCAATCCCTATAAACTTGCCTTTTACGCGCTTCAATCGCAGCCTCAAGGCAAGCAAAGATGTCCAGAAAATGTTGAAAAAACTTATTTCAGAGAAACGACATGAGTTTGACAATAACTTAGCTTCATCCCACCAGGACCTCATCACCTGCTTGCTCAGCATCCGTGGAGAGAACAAACAAGAACTCATGTCTGAAAATGAAATCATTCACAATGTCATGCTCATCATGGTTGCCGGATATGCCACTTCATCCGTCTTGATAACTTTCGTGGTTAGACTTTTAGCAAAGAATCCAAACATTCATGCAGCTGTCCTTAAAGGTAAGAACCCCTCTGAATTTCATTCAGACTCGAGTTACTCTATCTTTCGGGTTTCTTCTGAATAAGTTGTGGGAATGCAGAACAGGAAGAGATTGCACAGAGCAAGTCACCAGGAGAGTCACTAACTTGGGAAGACCTTGGCAATATGAAATACACCTGGAGAGTGGCCATGGAGACAATGAGAATGTTCCCTCCCATTTTCGGAGGCTTCAGGCAGACTGTAAAAGACATTGAGTATGAAGGCTACCTCATTCCAAAAGGATGGCAAGTAAGATAAAAATTCCCATCTTTGATTTTTCCAGTCTTCAACCTGTTAATTTTGGTAGTACTCCGTCTTTTCTGATTGGCGTAATCCAAATTTAACCACTGCTTAATGGCTGCACATAGATATTCTTGGTAATGGCTAAAACACACATGGATAGCAGCATTTTCCAAGAACCAGAGAAATTTGATCCAGCACGCTTTGAGAACACAGCATCTTTGCCTCCTTACAACTTTGTTCCATTTGGAGGGGGAGTCCGCATATGTCCTGGATACGAGTTTGCAAAGATTGAAACTTTGGTCACAATCCATTACCTCGTAACACATTTCACATGGAAGCTATGCTGTACAGACGATTTCTTCAGCAGGGACCCAACGCCAGTACCAACTCAAGGGCTTCCCATTCAAATAATTCCCAGGAAACCTCTCTCGTTCAACAAATTCAATCCTACATTCTCCAAGAGGGAGCAGACTTTGTAAACCTTAAGGCTCCTAAGGGAATATTATACAAGAATGAAGAAGTCAAGCTTGGCTAAGTCGTAAGCGGGGCTTGTGTGGTTGTACCTAGACGTTAAAGTATTTGGAGTACTATTAAGTTGAAGGGTATTAAATCACTCAACTTAATGTTTTTTTTTCTGTCTTTCAACTATCAAAAAGTCTTTGTATAAACCGTGGTATTTAAGCCAGCTTGCACACATCAACTAATGAAAAATCTTTGTATCTGTTTGTTTTTTTATAATCGTAATATCACAGCCAACTTGTAGGCATCTCGACTATCAAAGTCTTTGTATCTGTTTGTCTTTTTATAACCATGATATTCGAGTCAGCTTGTGCACCTCGACTAACAAAAAGTGTTTGTATCTGTTATGTGAGGTTGATGGTATATTTATACTCTCTCTTTTCTGCAGTGCATTCAAGACTGGATTACCTGTACAAAATTGCTACAGCCACCTAAGACTGAGTAGTACCAAAAGATTGTTTATTTGGGATTCAAATTTCATACTGTATGTATTGAGTAGATGTGAATTCTTATGAATTGTTGTATACAGCCGGCTGAAAATGTACTTGTTTATTAATTTTATTGAATACAATGGGATTGCTTTCATAAGTTTGAATTTTAGTCGACTTTGCTTTCATGGTGTATCAATTTGTCAAATAAATTATCAGATGTAAAGATCATGACATGATTGATTTGGACTCTGCAGTCTGCACTACTTGTTTTTAAGAAAAAACAAAGCACAAGAGTCCTGTTAACCAACACTGTTCTTTTTGGACATGTTGATAGAGTTATATACCACAATCACTGGAAAGTATAGTTTTGTATATCTAGATGTGGCATATACCACAATTACTGGAAAGAATAGTTTGGTATATCTAGATATGGCATATACCACAATTACTAGAAAGTATAGTTTGGTATATCTAGATGTGGCATATTTTTGTTACAGGATACCATAATGGAACTGAGATGCTTTTCCAGAAACAAACAAAGTTAACAGCACAAGAAGATTATATAAATTACTTCTACTTCCTAAGCTCACTACTTTGTACCTTCAATCATGAACATTATAGTAACTATTTTCCTATTTCTACTCCCGGTATTCCTCCTCCTTGTTCGGAGGAGGAGATCATTGAAGAGGGTTCCACCAGGATCCCTTGGAATTCCAATCATCGGTCAAAGTCTTGGCATGCTAAGGGCAATGAAAGCCAACACGGCAGAGAAATGGCTTGAAGAAAGAGTACAAAAATATGGTCCTATCTCAAAGCTAAGCCTCTTTGGCAAGCCCACTGTATTCATTTATGGACAGGCTGCTAACAAGTTTGTATTTACCAGTGATTGCTCTGTCCTCACTAATCAGCAGCCACAATCAGTCAAGATGATTCTGGGCAATCGATGCCTTTTGGAACTCAATGGTGAAGATCATAAACGGGTTAGAGATGCCCTTGTATCATTCTTGAAGCCAGATTGTCTTAAGCGTTATGTTGGAAAGATGGAAGAAGAAGTCAGAATCCACCTCGAGACTTACTGGAAAGACAAGCAAATAATTAAGGTATGTCATCCCCCCTACTATTCTTGCATGTAACCGAAGACATTTACAGCTAACTTTTGTGTTAATGATAGGTATTACCTTTGATGAAGACACTCACCTTCAACATTATTTGCTCTCTCCTTTTCGGGCTTGAACGTGGATCTCAAAGAGACCAAATGGTTCATTATTTCCAGCAGATGATAGAAGGGGTGTGGTCAATCCCTATAAACTTGCCTTTTATGCGGTTCAATCGAAGCCTCAAGGCAAGCAAAGATGTCCAGAAATTGCTGAAACAACTTATTTCTGAGAAACGCCATGAGTTTGACAACAACTTAGCTTCATCCCACCAGGATCTCATCACCTGTTTGCTCAGCATCCGTGGAGAGAACAACCAAGAACTCATATCTGAAACTGAGATCATTCACAATGTCATGCTCATAATGGTTGCTGGATATGACACTTCGTCCATCTTGATAACTTTCATCGTAAGACTTTTAGCAAAGAATCCAAACATCCATGCAGCTGTCCTTAAAGGTAAGAACTCTTCTGAATTTCATTCAAACTCCAGTCGCACTATATTTTGGGTTTCTTCTAAATAAGCTTGTGGGAATGCAGAACAAGAAGAGATAGCACAGATCAAGTCACCTGGAGAGTCCCTAACTTGGGAAGACCTTGGCAAGATGAAATACACCTGGAGAGTGGCAATGGAAACAATGAGAATGTTCCCACCCGTTTTCGGAAACTTCAGGCAGACTGTAAAAGACATTGAGTACGGTGGCTACCTCATTCCGAAAGGATGGCAAGTAAGATCAACATCCCCATCTTTGATCTTCCATTCTTCAATCTGTTAATTCGGTAGTACTCAGTATATTTCTTATTGGCATAACCCAAATTTAACCACTGCTTAATGGCTGTACATAGATATTCTGGGTAACGGCTAAAACACACATGGATAGCAGCATTTTCCAAGAACCAGAGAAATTTGATCCAGCACGTTTTGAGAACTCGGCATCTTTGCCTCCTTACAACTTTGTTCCATTTGGAGGGGGAGCTCGTATATGTCCTGGATACGAGTTTGCGAAGATTGAAACCTTGGTCACAATCCATTACCTAGTAACACATTTCACATGGAAGCTATGCTGTACAGATGATTTCTTCAGCAGGGACCCAATGCCAGTACCAACTCAAGGACTTCCCATCCAAATAGTTCCCAGGAAACCTCTATAATTCAATAAATTCAATCATACATGCTTCTTCAACAGGAAGCGAGTTTTGTAAACCTCAAGACTCCATGTTATGATATATTGCTGCTAAAAGGACACTAAAACTAGACTGGGTTTGGCATCAAATTTACGATCTCCTAAGGGGAATACTCCCTATATTATGATGTATTCATGTCAAAAGATGTACACTTTAAGGCCTGACAATCCAGCCACAATTATTGAAACTTCATATTTGAAAGTTAAAGGGCTAAAAATTAGATATGAGAAATTGGAACTTCAACATGCATAAGCACAATTCTTCTTTTCTCTAGATTTAGCTATTACAGCTCAAAGTTATACAACTTTTTTTTTTTATGAAGCTTAAAGTTATACAACTTTTCTTTTCTGAAACTTGAAGGCTAAAAGTTGGATGTAAAGGATGAAATTTTCCAACAGCATACCCAGTGTAATCCCACAAGTGGGGTCCGACGAGGGTAGAGTGTATGCAGACCTTAACTTTACCTCGTAGAGATAGAGAGGCTATTTCCAATCGACCCTTGGCTTAAATAAAGCATTTCCAAGCAGTTTGTAAATGGAATTCAGAAATGAGTAGGAAAGATGAAATTTTTCAACATACCCAGTGTAATCCCACAAGTGGCGTATGAGGAGGGTAGTGTAGACAAACCTTAACCCTACTTCATAGGGCTAGAGAGGTTATTTCCTATAGACCCCAACTTAAGATAAAGCATCTCCAAGCAATTTGAAAAATGGAATACAGAAACGAAACGAGAGCAGGAAAGATGAAACTTTTCATGGGACATATTTTAGCACTTGTTAGTCCTTTCATGCTATGTAATTGATTCTTGAGTAATTTATCAAAATCTTGAGGTTGGCATTGAAACAACTTTACTACAGAGAATTGAGTGTAGATCTCTAAAGTTTTGAAGGCATAAAAAATAAATAACATCCACTTAGAATACCAACTCATTTCCATATATACAAGTTCTTTTGGATTCATTTATCCAAAGCTCGTTAAGTATAAATCTAAATTAAAATGTGGAACTTGTCAAGCTAGGGTTCTGTCCTGTGCAACATTGATCAGGATGAACAGTAATACCAAACTTTGTACAAACTCTTGGATAAGAGCAATATATATGAATATGGTCATCAGCAACCTTGTGCATTCTAGGAAATTGTACTACAAGTATACAACCTGAGAACTGATGAGTGAAAAACTATATGCTTCTAACCTCTGAGATTACAAGGATGATGGGAAAACCGTTGTCAACAACTTTGTGGTCTGTAATATTTCGGAGGCATAGATGGGCATCTTTCATTCATATGGGGGTACAGATCAATACTATTGTATCCAGGTAGTTCCATCCGGTACTTTCCTCGAATTTGACAGAAAGGAAGCTTCACATTATCATCTGCATTGCACCACTTCGGCAACCGGCTTGAATTGTTCTCGAAAAACTTGAGAGAGTAAGCATCTTTAATCTGCACTCCCAGCAATAAATACGTTACTTTTTGAACTCTAGAAGTTGAATCCAACATGAAACTTCCATGTGTTTTTCAATTAGATGAACCATCAGACCTCAGGGTCCAACAGCAAACAAGTAATGCAAGAATTGTAATTTTCTTTTGTTCCTAATGATAAAAAATGATGCAATAGTTTCACAAACATGAACAATATTAAGATGGAGGATTGGATAACTTTCCAAGAATTGAAATACTTCTGGTTTAAAATTTGGTTCCTAACTTCACATTTTTTGGCACTAAGATACTGAAAGGTATGCAAGAGTACAGTAAAAAAGTTCCTATTTTAGGGAAGTGGACAATGGACACAATGTTTAAACTTTAGACAACCCAAACAATACGTACACCAGTTTATTTGGAACTTAACAGAATTGTAGCAAGGATTGACGAAAACATGTACTCCCTCCATCCTAATTTACGTGATGTAGTTTGAATGGATACAAAGTTTAATACCCCTAAAATAAATGAATTTTTAAATAGACGAATACGCTTTTGTAGATATTTTTCCAAATAAGTGGGACCCAACATGAGTAAAATAGTGTCATTAAACATTTGCCAAATATTTTACTTTATCAAAAAAAAAAAAAACATTTGCCAAATAAGGAAATATGTCATTCTTTTTGGGATTGACTAAATAGGAAAGTGTCACATAAATTGGGACAGAGGGAGTATTTAGTAGGGATGTGAAGAATAATAGGAAGAACGAGTGCAAGATACTTCACTACACATACAGACATGTGAAACTCCCCACCCCAACAAAAAGAAAACCCGCCATCCACAAAAAGGCAACCAAGAGAAAAGGAAAAGCAGTTTTAGATTCATCTAAGTACATATCATGCAAATGCCCTGGAAACCAACTCACCGTGAATTCTGTAACCTGAATTGAGCTTGCAAGTTCACCAAATAGTCCTGCTTCCTTATACATCTCAAGAATAAAAGCAACACATGATGTCGACTTTCCATCACTATAAACCCAATCATCCTGCTCTGGAATAGCCAACAATTTGGCAAAAGAGAATCCTCGCTTTTCAACTTCCACAAGAACATCAGGAAGACTAAGGTTCTGCATGGAACAATATAGATCAGCATGTAGTCTACGCTAACTTACCAGTTTCGCTTGAGATATATGAGAGTTCACAAAACAGAGTATATTTTCAGTATAACAATGGCTTTATGCCATCAATCTTTGTGAATACAGTATTCTAATCTTCTTTAAATAAGTTACTCAATCAGCTGCTTTAATAGTGTTTTGTCCACTGTTTTTATCTCAAAAAACAGAATCATCTCATCAAATGTGATTATACAAAAACATAACCTTAGTTCCGAGTCGTTTGTTCAAGGCTTCATTCCACATGTTAGCAGCATATGCAGGCTGAAGTTGGTTCCAAACAGTCATGACAGAAGCAACCTGCACCAGATATCACAAAAACATCAGCAACAATTATGTAAAATAACAGGTTAATTTTTAATTAGCAGGAATCTGTTTATTTAAAAAATAAAAAATAAGAATAGGAGAGCGACAAATGGCTAAATCTCAGTGGATCATGGTACCAAGTCCACTCTGCCACTTCCAATTTGCAGGATACAGTAGCAGCTATTCAACATACAAAACCAAGTGCCACATGACCCACTTTATCTATAAATGCCTGTCATTTATACTTGCTTAATGCCATTATCGTCTCTTCCCATCCCTCACCCTTCATCCTCGTAAATTTCTGATTCCAATTGCCTGTCTCATATCACAGAGAAAAATTTCAAGCTCATTCATGACTCTATGGTGCTTCAAGTTTCTTACACCAAAACGAATACCATTTCAGCTCTCATGAGACATGAGATAATAACCGATCATCTATTCACTGCTTAAGCATCTCATGCATACTCTGTGGAGTTCTATAGAACACTTGACTCATAATAGAATGCTATAGCAGTGAAATGAAGTTCCATGAGAAGAAATTGATGATAAAATCAAGTTAAAATTCAAATGGGTATACCCTTATGGAAATCTTGATAATGTTCGATGCATGAAACCTGCGTGTGAAATGCACGCGTTTACCCCCACTTCATGTGCCAACAATATTATTTCATTAGCTGAGCAACTAAATATGCTGAGGTCTACGTTACCTTCTCTTACTAATTATGTTTATTTGTGAGGACATAATTCAGCAAAGAACAACTGACTATAGTCGCAAAGCAGAGGAATCAGGAAGTAGAGGACTGTACGAAAGAAAGCAGCTTCGAAATAATGCTGTAAGCACAAAATTGGCAAGACTGTAATATGAAATATTATGCATTACCAGATTAGCATCCAAGGGTGAGGGGTAATTTCCATCAATTGTGTCTATCCAGCTAAATATTAAGTTGTGGAAACCATAAGGCATGCCTGTCATGCTTTTTGCATATTCCCAAGCAGCAGTTTCATTAAACTTGGCACGGAGGTCAGGGTGCAAAGGGAGCAATGCAATATGTGGATTGGAATCATCTTTTGTCAGCTCAAACTCCCACCACTCTTCCCAAGGCAATAGAGCAATAACATCTTCTCCCTGAAAGAAAATGTGGACAATGAAATTGGTGCAAATATGGTATAGAGATTACGTTATTAAGTATATGGTCATTCATGCTTAAAGTTTTTCTTATATCTTCAACCTCCCCCAAGGTGCCTGTGCCGAGTCAAATACCCAGAACTACAACACACAAACCTTCCTTTCAAGTTGTTAACGCCTTGGATATTGTGCTGTGTCTATTGCATGCCACAAGTTGCTATCAAGTTAGTTGCGCTTTAAGTTTGTGCAAATGTTGAATAAGGATCATATTAATATGATACTCATACAATGTGATATTTGAAGCCAACATTGTAATAATCATATCCTTATCAAAAAAATAAATAAATTGTAATAATCATACTGATATCTATAGCTGTATACGCCACAAAAAGTGTCACTTGAGGCTTGCGAGACCACAATCACAAACTTGAGATGTTTTTTTCCTTAAGTTTGCTGATTTGAATATCACTCTAAGCCCTTTAATTAATTGTTCCAACGTGTATCATTTTTATCTCTTTCTTTTTTATTCATTTGAGATAGAGCCCTTTATTCCCTAAAAGTTTGATTTGCTATCAATGCTCCTTATTACTTTGTCAAAAATCCAGAATTCCCTAAACATAAAGCTTGAAGTTTTTAAGAAACACGATCGAGAAAGTACAAAAAGAGATGAGATAATATTCTCTATCTGATTCTCCTTCTAATCTTCAATTTCTTTATTGCATAGCAGGCATTGCCCTTGCTCCCCATTATAAGAAAGAGTAAACACCAAATAACAATATAATGTGAAAACAAAATAGTTTAGGACTCTACCTTATCATTCTCATTTCCAGATTCGCCAACCCATAGTTTTCCTTCGGAGTCTCTCAAGCAAACAGCAGAATGGCCAGCATAAGCTCCTGATACCCATTTCTCTAAAGTCTCAAAACCACCCCAACGACCTCTAATTTTTGATATTGCAAGAAAATCTCCAGAATGTATGTCAGCAGTATTAGTAAGGTTGGTAACCCATGGCTGCGGACGTTTTTCAAATGAAGAACCCATATGTTTTTTGAGAAAACCAATATTTGAGTTCTCTCCCCATCCAGTGTTCGAGAACAAAGGAAGAACATCCCATAGTGCTGAAAAGGTTCCTAACATTCCTGCTTGCATTAGGAAAATTGAGATACCTTTATGTTTGATCTGTTTCAATTTTATTCCATTAGTATCATGAATTATGCTTAAATTAGTGCCTTTCTAACTTCATTTAAGAAATGATAGGGACTCACATATTCTAACTCAGCCTGAGACTCCCACTCTTTGATTTCAAGAGTATGTTCACGAGACAATGCATAGTAGTCCCATGTTACACGATATGGGGTTGCAAAGACGTAAAGGTCCATACATGTCCAACTGTGTGCATTGCTCACCTGCAAAATATTTTAATTTGAATACAAACATTGATATATGGAGAAGTAAAAGAATCCCACTGATAAAGCAACGACATTAAAATGGGAACTCTTTCCATCCAAGCATTGAAAAAGAAGGCACAAAAAGTTATATAAAGCAGATAAAAAATACAATTTATAATTTTCCTCAATAATCTATCTATATACTATGCAGAGAACAAATCATCACGATTAATAATGCATACGCCATACGGATTTGGCCTTCCAAAATGTTTCCATTCTCAATAAACATCATCACATTGGTATTTCAACAAACCTGGGCTACAATTTCAACTAAATTTTACCAGCATACATAGTCAATGCAAAGACTGGGATTCTGTAAAAGGATACTTCTCGTCCACAGAGTTCAGATAAGTTCTAATGCATATTAGTCAGATACAAGTCACCTTTTAGAGTTTCCCACGAAGAGGAGTAGAGCATAGAATCAAGATTAGGTTTACTTCCATCCATTTTTCCACATCTATCTGGCTACCAATCAAGAGATATCAAATAGCAAAGGATAATCAGGACCAGCGGCGAATCACCTAGATCAAGATTCCCCGTAGATATACTAAACAGAATCAATGAATCAATCAACTATGCCTCAATCCCAGCTAATTGTGTTCAGCTATATGAATCCTCTACGTCCATTCCGCTCCATCTATATTTCAAGGCAAATTATTGATTCTCTTCTCTAAATCAAGAGGAGCTCATATTTATACAAGTCTCTAACCAGACTACAAGTCTACTGGTAAACATCATACCTAAGTGTAACACTAACAACTAATCTTAATAGAAAAATACTCTACTAAAAGAACAAGTAAAAAGATATCATTTTTCACATCCAATTTACAAAAAGGAACAAAATGAAGTACAGATCTACGGTACTATTTACGAGTTCATGTGAGCCCAACCACTTTTTCCCGAGCCCTGCATATGTAATAAGAAATCTACCAAATATCCATAAATATTTGACCATGAACTTAATTATTACTGTATATTAACTTGAGTTCGTTAGGGGACCCATAAAATTCAAATCTTGGATCCGCCTTAGTTCCCAACCTCCCCAACAAAGAACCATATTGACTTATAAGCTATAACTATCAAAAAGCTCTTCCTTGGTATAAGGTTGCACTCAATCAATAAACAGATATCCAAGAACTTCTACACAAGAAAAACAACTACAGATACAACAAAACAATCACAGATTTCGAAAAACAGCTATTGGAAGTAGTTACTTGTACGGGAAAATCTCAGTAGCTCAATTGGTTGACTAGCTAAACTTTCACCGGGGCGAAGATTCAATTCCCCATCTTGTAATCCCCTTCCCTTACCCCCTACACCTACCCCCAAATATATATTTTTTAAAAGTAAGTACTTGAATAAATAGCAAGATAGATTTGGGGAAAACCTTGATATGAAGGGTTCCTCCACCAAATTGACTATTAGATTTGTTGTGAAGCTCCAACCAAGCAATATTCTTGAAAAAGCAAGCACCTTTCCAGTCCAGTGTATTATTCCCTTCAATTGAAGCAACCCCAACAAAAGTGGGCATGATATCCACTGCACTGTAAAGGGAGTTTAGTATAGGCCATGAAACTTGTCTTGGTAATAAAGGCAAAACATCTTTTGGATGAAATGGTGTTTTAAACCCATGAATCTGCCATGAAAAAAACTGAAAAAGGAACAAGACAGTGATAAAGCTGTGATTTTTCAAGATTACAGCCATGGAAGTCTTCTATGGAAGCTTTGTTTGTTCAATATCAAGAAAATTGTTGGACTCCAGAGCTCATAGAAAATGGAATTTTCACCATTTATATGAAAAATTGCTTACGTGAAGATCTTTTCCAGTTTTATTTATTTCGATTTTTTTATGAGAAAATGACAAAAATGGTCGTTTGAGCATATGTACATTGAAATACTTTTTTTTGTTGATAAAGTAAAAGAGACCTTGTCTTTTAAACTGATTAATAAATTAAGACAAATAAATTGAAACGAATTTTAACGAAAATAAGCTGAAATAAAGATTTATCATAAATATCAAATAAGTTTTATTGGATTCTAAAATATTCAATATAATAAAATGTACTAATAGCTTTTAGGTACTTTTAAGCCAAAATAATTTTTAAAGCTAGTGTTTAGGTTAAATTAGAAACATGTTTATAAACATTTAAGATTTTTGACTTAAAAGTTTTTTCTTTTTTGAAATCATAGAATAATTTGTAGCTGATATAACCTTTACCACAACCCCTATCGTGACTATGTGGTGAACTTATAAGTTATAAGTCAAAAATTAATATAAATTACACATCAAAAAGCTACACTGAACTTTAAAAAATAATAGAAATTACAAAAATGGTAACAAATGTAAGTTCCAAGTTCCAACTATTTTTTACCCATAGTTTTCGATAAATCTAACAGACAAAATTAGGTAAATATTTGACGGTACTAAAGTTACTAATAGCTTTTAGGTACTTTCAAGTCAAAATAATTTAAAAATCAGTTTGCTAGTGTTTAGGTGAAATTAAAAACATGTTTATACACATTTATGATTTTTGACTTATAAGATTTTTCTTTTTTGAAATTACAGAATAAATCGTAACTGCTACAATCTTTACCACAGTCTTTACCCTTCGGATGAACACTCTGTGGTGAGCATATAAATCATAAGCCAAAAAATAATATAAATTACACATCAAAAAGCTACACTAAACTTTAAAAATTAATAAAAATAATAGAAATTACAAAATGTAACAAATGTAAGTTCCAAGTTCCAACTATTTTTTATCCCCATAGTTTCTGTTAAATATAACAGACAAAATTTGGTAAATGTTTGACGGTACTAAAAATATTAACTTCTATAAATTTAAAGGACTGAAACTGTTCAATATATACTTAAAAGAAACTATTTTAACTCTAGTCTTAAATATAAGGGACTATTTTTGCTATTTTCTTAGTGTTGATAGTATTTTATTTAATTAGTTATTTATCTCAATCAATAGGATATATTTTATTGCTTCAATATAATAAATAATTTTTTATCCAGGAAAAAAGGATTTTTTCTTAATTTTATTTTCCTTTGTTTTTAATTTTTTGTCAATTTTCGTTTTCGTCTATATTACGTAATAGTGATAGAAAAGAAAATTACTCGAATATACTAATAACAAATATTTCATCATCGTCAGTATTGATCACGTAATTTTGCATTTACGCAAGTTCAAGAAAAAAAAAAGTTCGATACATACTAAAATTAAAATAATAATTTAAAATATGTTGTGATATTTTAATTGCCATGAGTTATGGTGAAATGGTTGAAATTTCTTCAGCCTTAAATCTTAATCAAATTTCTTGTGTTTAAACTCTTAGGAATGAAAGAAAATATGTTAGGAGGTCCGACCCCAAAAATGAACTTGCAGTGTGTGATCTGAATTTAGTTAGGTTTCAATATAACTATAAAAAATCGAGTGGAAATTCATAACTCTGGTAACTTGAAATAATATATATCTATTAGTTGTGCTCTAATATGACTACCAAACACTGAGTGAAAAGTCATAACTGGATAAACAATTGAATTTTCTAATGGTATTGAGAGTGGAAGCGAAGCGGTTCGCAAAGTTTCTGATACTTCAGTGTGTATTGCTGATAGAAAGTTTAACTTTGACATGGATTTTGGTTCGAATTCGAATCAGGTTGGTAAATTTAACTCCCAACTTTCTGCTTTTTTGAATTAATTGTGCTTTTTAGATGGTGCTTAGTTCTTTTCGTGTCCACAATCCTTTTCATTTTAGTTTCTGATGTTCGTAAACAATGGAAGAACATATAGGCTATAGTGACTAGTTAGAATTAATTTAGTTGGTTTTGCACTCACATTAGATCAAATAGAGGATTTTTTCTTATTTAAGCTGTTTTTTTTTTATGATAACAGGAAGACATATTTCAATGTGTTGGTGCCCCCTTAGTTAAGGATGCATTGGCAGGTTACAACACTTCTCTCTTAGCATATGGACAGGCTAGTTTTACTTGTAAGAAATTGTTTGTGTTGGCTGATAGAGGATTTCCAAGAAGATATTCTTGTCATCAAAGATATGATCCTCTAAGATCTTAGGATAATTGTGGTAATTTAGAATATCATTACTCTGATTTTTCTTTTAATGTAAAATATATGATTCTGTATAATCCTAGATTTCATTGGATTTAGGTGATTCTATTCCACAATCTCTTATGTATATATAAAGCCATGTATATGACATGGAAACATATGAATGAAATTATTCAACAATCATATTCCACATGGTATCAAAGTCAGCCCCATCCCAATTTGTTGTTCACCGATGATGGCCCCTATTTAGAAGTGTTCACGCTAGTGTTTTACTTGTTTAGATTTTGTCAATAAATATTTTTAAAATATCAATATAAAATCAAGACTATATTTTTACATATCTTTTACATTTTAGGGTCATTAGCCCACTAAATTTTCTTATTAGCCCAATTACTCCATTATAACTATGAATCTTTGACTTCTTTTACTTTTGTTTTTATGCCTAATTTTTCACTTCTCCTTTATTGTCTTGTTTATGAAAATAATGATCATGTAATGTTTTTTTGCTCGGATGAATCTTATGAATGTTGCATTTTGGCTATTATGTAATATTCACTGAAGTATGTGTAATTCATAAATCAATTTATGTATGTATTGATGTCGTGTCCATCGAACATCAACGTTTGTATACTTTCTAAGAGGAAAATGTTGTCCGTTTTTTGGTTGAAGGGCCAACCCATCCCAACCCGTGGCCCGCTTTGGCCGGGTTGGGCTGCTATTTTATCGGCCCTTTAATTAAAAGGGTTAGCCCGTCCCAACCCATTTAACTCTCTAGCCCGTTAGGGTTGGGTTGGGTCAACCCATTTTGACAGCTCTACTCATGAGTGCTTTTGGGGTTGAGTTAAGCTCAGGTGTCATATCTTCACATGGTATCAGAGCTTTAGGCTTATTCCTGACCAATTTTATTCATCCTATCTTGAAAAATCCCATTTTGCTATCTTTATTTGCTCAAACCATATCTGAAAATGGTACTGTCGCAAACATTCCAGTCTCTGAAAATATTTCTGCAATCGTAGAGAATAATTCTATAGTTTTAACTGGAGATTTGCAACATTCAGCTGCAACATTCAGTTGTTCATTGGCCTTCACAGATATTTCTTACTCTTTTATTACTAATGTCTCAGACAAACTTTCTCTAACGTGGGTGGTTGATTCTAGGGCAACTGATCACATAACCAGTCTCTCTCATCTCTTCATATCATATTCCCCTTGTCCTAGCTATAAAAAAAATAATTATAACTGATGGTTCAATTATCATTGTAGTTGGTCAAGGAGACATACCACTTGGAAATTCCTTGATACTTAAAGATGTCCTTCATATCCCAAAGTTATCTGCAAATCTCATTTCTATCCAGAAACTCACCAAAGATTCCAAATGCCAAGTAACTTTCTTCCCTTCATATTGTTTATTTCAGGAACAGAACACTAAGGAGATGATTGGGCGTGCTAGTAAGAAAGGTGGTCTTTATTGTTTGGATTTCCACAATTGTGAATATATATCTAAGAATTTCTTGTCTAGTTCATTCTTGTCTGAGTCTATCATGTCCAATAAAGAGAAAGTATGGCTTTATCATCGTTCACCCTTCCTTTTATGTAATCAATGATGTTTCCATCTTAGTTCAAAGATTTGAGTGTGGAGTCTTTTCATTGTGATGATTGTGAAATTGCAAAACACAAACATATTTCCTTTCCAATTAGTCACAAAAGATGTCAAACTCCATTCTCTCTCATTCATAGTGATATTCGGGGACCCTCTCTCATTCCTAATATTTCTGGTGCTAGATGATTTGTGTCATTCATTGATGATTGTACAAGAGTTACGTGAATCTATTTGCTAAAGCAAAAAACTGATGTCAGTCAAATTCTTCCTACCTTTTTAAATATGATCAAAACCCAATATGATGTGCCAATTAAAAGATTCTGATATGATAATGCCAAGGACTACGTCAATCAAAACCTCTATGTTTTCTTCCAAAAAAAGGGGAATTAGTCATGAATCTTCATGTGTCAATACTCCTCAACAAAATGGGATAGCAGAGAGAAGAAACGGTCTGTTACTTGACATTACTAGATCATTGTTGTTTCACAAAAAGGTGCCAAAACAATATTGGGGGAAGCTGTCCTAACTGCTGCACATCTTAGTAACATAATGCCATCAAGCATTCTGAACTTTCAAAGTCCGCTTGATACTCTTAGGAATTTCTTTTCAAATTTTGAAATTTCCAATAAATTGGGGCATTAAACTGATGTTTAAATGAAAAGCATTTCATCCTTATATGATGGTGTATTTTTTGCTTGTACTATTATGCATTTTAGCTGCTATTTATTGGGTTATAGCTGTGATTTTTTGTATTTAAATTCCGCATTTTAATTAGTTGTTGTTTTTTGAATTTCAAGCATTCATTTTACTTGTTTGTTGGATTGAAAGTTTTTATTTTGAGCCTTAAGATTTGCATTTTATCAGTTTTGCCGAGTTGAAATGTTGCAGTTTGGCTGTTATTTTTTTGATTGAAAGCTATTAAACATCTATCATTTATGAAGAAAAAAAACAGAGGAAGAAAGAACAGAGAAAAGGCTTCAATCATCAGTGAAATGGGTCTGGGTATTGGGTTGGGTCGGATCTTTTAATTGGGTAAAAAAAAATTATGTGGACCAATATAAAATGACCACTTGTTAAGTTAAATCTCATGTCATATTTCTGTTAATTAATGGACATTTTTGAACCTAGAGAAAACGTTAAGGGCATTTTTAAACCAGTAGGTGGAAGAAGGGCATTTTTGAACTATTTCTAATAGGTTAAGGACATTTTTGAGTCTTTTCCCTTTATAATATTGTAATTTAGTGTAGGGGCAAAATGACAGTTCAACTCCCACACATCAATAATTAAAAACTCTTATAAAATTAAATAAATATTATATTTTAAAATGTAATACCAACTTAACCTCAACCAATTCATCTTACTATTTGCTTCCTTTAAAAATAAGGATGAAATTATAACATTATAATATTAGATCGATCCTATGCATGACTTTAAAGCAATTAACCAAACCTTGCATGTATAATTTATAAAAAAAACCACGAAATATTGAATCAAATGAATTTGGTTCATGTAAATATAAGGTAATCAAACTTAGTCACTGTAGGACAATGTAGAAGTCATACTTAATATTTCTAACTTTCTGAATTCATCTTCCTCCAAATTCTTTTAGGTGTTTCTAAATAAAGTGAAGAAGCCTAACTTGCTATACGTTTTATTGTTACTCTCAAATCATAAATTAATTTAGTTGGTTTATTAAAAAAAAATCATACCAGCTTCAAAAATTAAATGTAAAAAATATCGTTATTAATTTAAAAGCAAAACAATCATTTGGATAAATAAAATAAAATAGTTCAGAGTATTAGATAAATTTTTTTAAAAATGTTCAATTAGTATGCATTAAGTTAAAAAGGTTTATTTTAATTCACCAAATAATTTCATTGCATTCAAATAGATTATGAAATTGTTTGTACCTAGAACTTCATCCTAAATTTTTCTGTTTTTGTCTCTTTTCTCTTCATCTGGATTCATGAATATAGACACCTTAACTATTGATTAGTTTAAGTAAAAA